>JAJOZX010001871.1:637500-705000 GCA_023014485.1 Bathynomus jamesi
ACTTGTATTAGGTTTAAAATATGATCACTCTGATTTTCATTTATGTATTGTTCGCAATTTGTTAACATTTGAAAATTGGGTGTTAATGTGCAATCTCGTTAGGCCTATTAAAACCTTTCATTCGTTTCCATTTCTACTGTCTTCTAATTTGCGGAAAGTACTTGAATGTATGTATGTTTTTTCATGTTTGTTCTTGTTTGCCTCATGAAAGAACTTTTTTGAAGGAGGAAGGCGAGGCTCAATCCTTTCTTAAATTTTTTTGATGGAAGGTGAAGACGAATCATTTTTAAAATTTATTTTTTTAAATTTAATTTTTTTAAATTTATTTTTTAATTTTTTTTTTTTTGAAGGACCATGAAGGACACCTCATAAAGGAGGGACCGCCATGAAGGACGGTGGAGGACCGCCATGAAGGACGGTGAGGGGGGGAAATTTTCAAATTGATCCATTGCTGTCTCACATTTTGACACTATACTACTGAGGGGGTGGATCTGGTGTGGGATCTAATGCAGAAGTTGTTTGACCAGGAGGTGATTCCGGATGAGTGGCGGACCAGCATCATAGTGCCTATATTCAAAGAGAAGGGAGATGTACAAGATTGCACGAATTATAGAGGGATCAAGCTAATATCACATACAATGAAGATATGGGAGCGAATAGTGGAGAGTAGGTTGAGAACTTGAGAGACGAAGCGGAAGTGTCAGTGGAACAGTTTGGATTTATGCCGGGAAGGAGAACGACAGATGCAGTTTTTGCATTGAAACAGTTGGCAGAGAGGTACAGAGAGGGGCAGAAGGCGTTGCACATGGTTTTTATTGATTTGGAGAAGGCATATGATAGGATACCACGGCAGGAAGTTTGGAGATGCTTAAGGGAAAAGATGGTACCGGAGAAGTATGTTAAACTGATCAAAGGGATGTACAGGGGAGTAACAACTAAGGTGAGGAGTAGCGTGGGTGTGTCAGAGAGCTTTTGGGTGGAAGTTGGTCTGCACCAAGGATCAGCTTTGAGCCCCTTCCTTTTCAATGTGGTATTCGATGTTTTGACGGACAGGATTAGAGGGGAGGCGCCGTGGTGCATGATGTACGCAGACGATGTTGTGTTGAGTGGGGAGACGAAAGAGGAGGTGGAGCAGCAGTTGGAAAATTGGAGAGAGGCGTTGGAAAGTAGGGGGATGAGAATTAGCCGAAAGAAGACCGAATATATGAGATGTGATGTGCAGCAGGACCGAGGAGGGGAAGTGACATTGAGTGGAGAGCGTGTTAAGACGGTGGAGTATTTTAAATACTTGGTGTTAACAGTGGATGCAGAGGGGGGAGCAGAGAGAGAGATAAAATGTAGAATACAGTCGGGGTGGAAGAACTGGAGAGACGTATCAGGGGTGCTCTGTGATAAGAGGGTCCCAGTGAAACTGAAGGGAAAGGTATTCAAAACAGTGGTGAGGCCGGCAATGTTGTATGGAATGGAGATTGTGCCAATGAAGAAGAGCAATGAAAGAAAAATCGATGTGGCTGAAATGAAGATGTTGAGATGTATGTGTGGAGTGACGAGGAGGGATAGGGTCAGAAATGAGCATATAAGAGGAACAGTGAAGGTGGCGGAAGCATCTAAGAAGGTGCAGGAGGCCAGGCTGAGGTGGTATGGACACGTCAGGAGAAGAGAGGAGGAGTATGTGGGGCGCAGAGTGCTGGAGATGGAGTTGCCGGGACGGAGAAGAAGAGGAAGACCGAAGATGAGATGGAGGGACTGTGTGGTGGCGGACATCAGGGAGAAGGACTTGGAGGAGGACGCGGTATACGACAGAGGAGAGTGGAGAAGACGAACCAATAACAGCGACCCCATGTAAAGATGGGATAATAAGCTGCGGAAGAAGAAGATTGTACGTGGGTTTGCTCGAAAGTTCACTTTTACAAATAGTCAAGAAACCCACTAGAGAACGCAGTATTCTAGATTTAGTGTACAGTAAGTAAAGACCTAGACTTAATTGATAATATCTCTGTAGGAGACTACTTTTCCACCAGTGATCATAGGCAAATAACATTTCAAATTAAAATTAATGTTCATAATTCGGAGAGCCTGGAATACGTTTTGGATTTTAAAAGAGCTACATTTTGTGACATGAAACTGCAACTTTCAACTCATAATTGGGATGAGATTCTATGATATTAATGACACATGGAGTTCTTTTATTTTAGTTATTTTAAATGTTTAGAATCAAGTAATATCTCATTACGTGAAAAGAGGCTAGCGAAGTCTGTTAAACTAAATGGTGGAATGCTGAACTGAAATTAAAAGTAGCTTAACGTTAAAAAGGAACACGTATTTTAAATTTAAAGAAACAAATAATTTGTTCGATGAAAATGCTTACAAGCTTTTGAGAAGGCGAAGCAAAAAACTTATTGGAAAAAGTAAGCACAACTATGAGCTATATGTAGTGAACCAAATTAAATCGAATTGGAAGGAATTCTATAATTACAGTATGTTGAGAATAAAAAAGTAGTTTCGCAGACTATCGGTCCACTCGTAGACGAAAACAGAAAAAAATTTACGATCACTCATAAATTAATTATCAAAGTTTTAAATAACTTCTATTCTGTGTTTACTGCCGAAAATATGAAAAACATTTCTGTTCTCGTAATCATGCTCAGTGATGATCATTAAAAGCTTCATGATTTTATCATTAGTGAAAGTGAAGTACTCTCGGCCATAGATAAAATTGATCCGAATAAAATTCCAGGTCCAGATAAGCTCAACCATAGGGTACTTAAAGAGATGAACTGCCAAAAGTCTTTTCTCTCACATACAGTATATATTTAATATATTGTTACAATCTGAAGAAGTTCCGTTCTCTTAGAAACTTGCAAACATTACGCCAATATTTAAAAAAGGGGACAAATCGCTTCCGGGAAATTATCGTCCCATTAGTCTGACTTCAGTAGATGGTAAGCTTACGGAGACGATCGTTAGGGACAAAATATCCACTCACTTAAAAATAAATAAATTAATCAAAGATTCTCAACATGGCTTTCGACGTAATCATTCTTGTTTTGCTAATTTGTTTGACTTCTTCACTGACATTGTAAATATGTATGATGAGAGTAAAACAGTAGATGTTAGTAGTATAGCCGCAAAAGGGGAGAGTGCAAGAATGTTGCAGGTTATTATGTAATGTTGCAAAGGGGGGTGGGGGTTGTTGCAAAGGGGGGTGGGGGGTTATAAAAAAAAGAAAAAAAAAGGAAAAAAAAAAAGAACAAAAAAAGAAAAAAGAAGTAAAAAGAAAGAAAAAAATTCCCCCAAAGGGGGGGATGCTGCAGGTGCAACAAGGGGGGTCATGAAACTTGGAGGCGGCGTTATCCCCCAAGAGAAAGAAGGAGGAGGAGGAGAGAAAGGAGGAGAGGTGTTCACCTGGCAGGAGCCAAGTGCACATTAAGACTTCCAGCCGGGCTGGCGTTGTTTTATAGGCTCCTAATCAGCCAGAATCAGCCAGTTGGCTGAGCCAAGGGGGGAGAGGTACATATGCAGGAGGTACACATGCAGTAGGTACACATGCTGAAGGTACACATGCTGGAGGTACACACACACATACGCACACATGCAGGAGTACACATGCAGTAGGTACACATGCTGGAGGTACACACATACGCACACATGCAGGAGTACACATGCTGGATGTACACATGCAGTACACATGCTGGAGGCAAACATGCAGGAGAGAGAGAGAGAGAAGAGAGAGACACCTGAAGGAGGAAGATACATGCAGGAGAGAGAGAGAGAGAGAGAGAGAGAGAGACACCTGAAGGAGGGAGAGAGACACCTGAAGGACAGAGTGGAGTTCTCCCCCAATTTATTTTCGTTTCCCTAACCTAAGAGGCCACTAAGGGGTTTACCAAAGGGCCAGAAATAGAAGAGCAGAGCTCCTTACTCGGCTGGAGCCGAGGGGGAATGGTTCTTCACCAGCTTCGCGATCTTTTATAATCCTCTATTCTGGCTGAGTTGCCAGATAGCGCAAGGTATTCAGTTGCCAGATAGCGCCATGTGTCCCATTAATCGTGTAACACATATATGACGGCTGTTATTCCAAATGTACTTGTATATATAATAAACTAATGAACCATATAAAATACCACAATATATATTTATATGGTTATTCAGTCTGAAGATTCAACCGTATAAAATAACACAAGCGCCTCTTTCATTACGCTTTAATAGAATTAACAAAGTTACCCTATTTCGTTAGACAGAAAACGAATTTTTATAAGGGTTACCCAACGAATTATGAGAGCATCACCGAATTAAAACTTTTATGGGTAACTATATCGACATAAGCTTATTATTGTAACGTTTGCTCCCAATATAAATTTTCCTAAAAACAGTAAAACCAATTAATTTATAAAATAATTATGAAACTTCATTTAAATAATTACGATACAATTCCAACAAACGAGATGAAAACTTATGAAACATATAGCCTCATTCCTGCGACGAAAAAATGAAAAATGACGAAAAATAAAGAAATTATTCATTTGGAATTGCCCAAGCCACTATAGCGGGGTCGGAGAATATCTGTTCTTTTAAACATCTTATTTCTGCTTATAAATAACTTTTTAGACACTTGATTTTTATATAATATTTAAGTCACGAATAACAGTGGGAAAAACGTCCGGAAAAGAAAATTATGAACATCTCCTTCCAGACCACTCTTGATATATATATATATATATATATATAATAAACAACTCATGCACACACCACACACACACACACACACACACACACACACACGATGAAAGGCAGAAGCTAAATCAGTTCGAATCGTGTCCCTAGAGACCTTTTTCGTTCGAATCGTGTCCCTAGAGACCTTTTTCGTTCGAATCGTGTCCCTAGAGACCTTTTTCGGGTCGAGGGATTATCCTTCTACAAGCTATTCGAGCAGAAATCACCACTGACTTCAGATATTAATATTGTCATTGTTATTACTTCTACAAATATTTACGCGTAATTTGTATGGTGTCATATAGGAATATAATGATATATATATATATATATATATATATATATATATATAAATTGAATTTACCGTGTACACCATGTTTGGCAAACGCTTTAGTGATGCAAGCCTCATTTACTGATGCATATTATATCTATCGGGCAAATAACTTTTAATTCAGTCACTGATTGACCCTCTAATACCGCAACAGCACAAATTATTGAGTAGAATGTTGTGTTCTATTACATCAAACAACTTACTCATACCCACTGCCATAATTTTCTTTTATCATAAATCAGCCGAGCAACTACGTTAAGCGACGTTGGATCTGAGTGGTAGTTGGATGAGGAGTCATCCACCGTAGCAGATAATTTACATTCGATAAATGTAATGAAATAATTAAATAAAATATGCATTTATTTTTATATCACGGATGGAGTCGATGTAGACAATGCAGGATGAATCCAATTAAATTCTACTTATGGCACAGTTTGTTTCTAGTGAGAAAGGAAAGCCTATGTTCTTAGTGAATGGGTTTTATATGTAAGAGATCAGCAAAGCCCAGCTGTTCATCATTCCACATAATAAAATAAAGTGGTTGGCAGATAAACGGGTATCCTACGTGTCCTAGTGGTTAAGACGCTGGGGCTGTTGATGGTTCAAACTGTAGGTCTAAGGTGGTCATTACACATAATAAAAGAAAGTGGTCGGCAGATAAATGGGTGCCCTATGTGTCCTAGTGGTTAAGACGCTGTGCTGTTTGATGGTATTCAAATAACGGGGTATGCTTGTATGAGTTTACAATTACATCATTATAGCTCTGCATTACGCAGTATATGCGGCTTAATAATATTTCACCGCTTAAAGTGTAAGGTAACCTGTACTCGATATGAAGGGCATTCATATCGTTCAGTACTATTTTTGTTCCCACTTTACAAAAATGAAACACCAAATAATTGTCCCCCGAACCCCATCTATATATATATATATATATATATATTATATATATATATATAATCGTACATTCCCCAGCTATGTTTGTATATTAACAGCTCGTGCACACACACACACACACATACACACACATACACACAACACACACACCACACACACACATACATGAGGAAGGGGTATCCGACAAGCTGGGTCAATTCAAAGAACACCTGTTGGTTGATACTTCCCCACCCCCCAATTTTGGAGCGAACCTTTTGCACTTCTAGTCATCCATGCCTTTGAATTGTATTTAAAAATGATTTTATTAAAGGCAGTGGTTATTTCTCTTGCAATCTTGTATGGTATCAGTTTCCTAGTTTATTGAAATGAATGAAAATAATAATAGTAATATGCCTTTCCATTTTTTATCGTGCATTTTCAAAATTAGCACACACAGACCGGAAACCAATGCATTTTTCATCTCTCCTGGCTACCTTTTGAAGGATTATCGAACCACAGTTTAATGTGGAAACGAATCCTCTTTTAAAATATAATTAGAGGGTGTATAATTAGAGGGTGTATATATATATATGAATATGAAGGACTGTAGTAGCTCGTTTCACCGAAATAAACCAAAACAAGCGATCGTGTTCGGATCATCGATTCGTCCCCAGAGACCTTTTTCGGGCCCAGGGCCTGATAAATCTCTCTACATTCGTCAAAATATTACCCTGCCCCATACCCCATGTGTGTGTGTGTGTGTGTGTGTGTGTGTGTGTGTGCTTATATATATATATATATATATATATATATATATATATATTGAATTTACCGTGGCACACCATGTTTGGCAAACGCTTTAGTGGTGCAAGCCTCATTTACTGATGCATATTATATCTATCGGGCAAATAACTTTTAATTCAGTCACTGATTGACCCTCTAATACCGCAACAATACAAATTATTGAGTAGAATGTTGTGTTCTATTACATCAAACACCTTACTCATATCTATATAAATTGAATTTACCGTGGCACACCATGTTTGGCAAACGCTTTAGTGATGCAAGCCTCATTTACTGATGCATATTATATCTATCGGGCAAATAACTTTTAATTCAGTCACTGATTGACCCTCTAATACCGCAACAGCACAAATTATTGAGTAGAATGTTGTGTTCTATTACATCAAACAACTTACTCATACCCACTGCCATAATTTTCTTTTATCATAACTCAGCCGAGCAACTACGTTAAGCGACGTTGGATCTGAGTGGTAGTTGGATGGGGAATCATCCACCGCAGCAGATAATTTACATTCGATAAATGTAATGAAATAATTAAATAAAATATGCATTTATTTTTATATCACGGATGGAGTCGATGTAGACAATGCAGGTCCTGAGCTTAAATTTTCTAAAACCATAACAATACAAATTATTTCAATAGAATATTATGGTCTATTACATTATTACACCTTGCCCAGATCCATTACCAATAACCTCAATTTAGTAATAATAACAATTATCTCTCATACACTATATATATATATATATATATATATATATATAGGAAGAGAGCGAGAGTTTTGTTAAAATAAAGGATTCCATTTATAATGAAAAGGTACGACTTGGGATGTCATTCGATTACTGAGAGTTATTAGCAATGAAGTTCAGTAGAGATTACCCCAGCTAATATGTATCATACTTCTGAGAAAGTCGAAAACCATACCTATATTATGTTATATCAGTCAGGCTGAGTCTTCTGCCACGTCAGGCGTACTCTAGGTTATGCGGTAGAGCAATTTCCCCATGCCGTCAGCCTTCGGACAGTCAGGAATCGTTGGGCGTGATTTCAGACTTTTCCAAAAATATGTAGCCGAAAATTACCTACTGTACTTACCCTACCATACCTCTTTGTTTAGGAATGTATCGTACTTACTGATATCCTGTAGGGATGATAATTTCTGATTTACATCATTGGTACACTTAATCTTTTGTATGTTAACAATTTTAGAAAATGTATTGTACATTCCCTTACGCAGATCATGATGCCCAGAAAAAAATTCTTATTTCTTAATTTGGGCTGCATCAATCCAGAAGCAGAAAAATTCTCAACTGTAGCATTAAACTCGGCTAAGAATTCTCTTTTCCATGCACAGTTGAAACCATTACAATACGATAATTTGCCATTTCAAAACTGCCTAAGAAAATATATATATATATATATATATATAAATATATATATATAATGTACTTTTCATAAAGTATTTTTCCTATTTTAATATAATTAAATAATTTTCTTTTTATCGTGATTCAACCGAGCAACAACAACGTTAAGCGATGTTGGACCTGAGTGGCTGTTGGCTGGGAGGCCATCCGCCACAACAGTTAATTCACAATCGATAAAGGTTATGAAGTAGAATAAATATGCACTTATTTTATTGAGCACACATGTAGAAATAATTATTGAATATCGTCGAATATCACCGTGGACTCGCTCGATGGTGCCTGGGCATACCCCGAGTCCTGTCTCCTCAGGATTGGCGAACGCGTAGAGTCAGGAATCGACGACTCGCCTCCTGAAGGAGGACAAACATGGTTCAGCATGAAGCCCTGAACAGGCTGTTTATGTCTTTCATATAGCCACTCGAACTCTGAATCTGACATCATTAGCGTGGTGCTCAAATATCCCAAAGAGCTTGGGCTGCCTGAACTCAGTGCAATAGCTTCATGGCCTTCCTCACTTATATCTGAAAAATCTAGCCTAAAGAGCGAAAATAGAGACGTTTAATCGGGGTAAGCGAACGAAACATGCTCTTAATATATGTAATTTTATTTTCCATGAAATTACATACTTTAATTATGATCCATATATTTTATATAGAATTAAGTAACCATTCTATTGAATTTCATAAAATCAACGTTGTAGCTATAGCTTAAGACAGTTTCTTACCTTGCCCTCTTTCGGGGGTGCGAGCCATCAGAGGATGATGAACGGTTCGGTGACCTGTGTGAAAACCTGCTTGTTCTATTCGGTGTCGATGTACTAGGCCCATCAAACATACGACTCGAATAGCTGAAATATAATAATCATAATAAACCGTAATATCGTTACTAATAATTCGTTTTACGTAAGGTTTCTACCTTGCGATTTTTCATGTAATATACATACTTTTATTTCCATGAAATTACATACTTTAATTATGATCTATATATTTTATATAGAATTAAGTATCCATTCTATTGAATTTCATAAAATCAACGTTATAGCTATAGCTTAAGACAGTTTCTTACCATGCCTTCTTTCGGGGTGCGAGCCATCAGAGGATGATAACGGTTCGGTGCCTGGTGAAGGCTCCCTTACGCTATTCGATGTCGATGTACTAGGCCCATCAAACATACGACTCGAATAGCTGAAATATATAATCATAATAACCGTAATATCGTAACTAATAATTCATTTTACGTAAGGTTTCTACCTTGCGATTTTTCATGTAATATACGTAATTTTATTTCCATGAAATTACATACTTTAATTATGATCTATATATTTTATATAGAATTAAGTATCCATTCTATTGAATTTCATAAATCAACGTTATAGCTATAGCTTAAGACAGTTTCTTACCTTGCCCTCTTTCGGGGGTGCGAGCCATCAGAGGATGATGAACGGTTCGGTGACCTGTGTGAAAACCTGCTTGTTCTATTCGGTGTCGATGTACTAGGCCCATCAAACATACGACTCGAATAGCTGAAATATAATAATCATAATAAACCGTAATATCGTTACTAATAATTCGTTTTACGTAAGGTTTCTACCTTGCGATTTTTCATGTAATATACATACTTTTATTTCCATGAAATTACATACTTTAATTATGATCCATATATTTTATATAGAATTAAGTATCCATTCTATTGAATTTCATAAAATCAACGTTATAGCTATAGCTTAAGACAGTTTCTTACCATGCCTTCTTTCGGGGGTGCGAGCCATCAGAGGATGATGAACGGTTCGGTGGCCTGTGTGAAGGCTCCCTTACGCTATTCGATGTCGATGTACTAGGCCCATCAAACATACGACTCGAATAGCTGAAATATAATAATCATAATAAACCGTAATATCGTAACTAATAATTCATTTTACGTAAGGTTTCTACCTTGCGATTTTTCATGTAATATACGTAATTTTATTTCCATGAAATTACATACTTTAATTATGATCTATATATTTTATATAGAATTAAGTATCCATTCTATTGAATTTCATAAATCAACGTTATAGCTATAGCTTAAGACAGTTTCTTACCATGCCTTCTTTCGGGGGTGCGAGCCGTCAGAGGATGATGAACGGTTCGGTGGCCTGTGTGAAGGCTCCCTTACGCTATTCGATGTCGATGTACTAGGCCCATCAAACATACGACTCGAATAGCTGAAATATAATAATCATAATAAACCGTAATATCGTAACTAATAATAATTCATTTTACGTAAGGTTTCTACCTTGCGATTTTACCTGTAATATACGTAATTTTATTTCCATGAAACTACGTAGTTTACTTATGATCTATATATTTTATATAGAATTAAGTATCCATTCTATTGAATTTCATAAAATCAACGTTATAGCCATAGCTTAAGACAGTTTCTTACATTGCCCTCTTTCGGGGGTGCGAGCCATCAGAGGATGATGAACGGCTCGGTGGCCTGTGTGAAGGCTCCCTTACGCTATTCGGTGTCGATGTACTAGGCCCATCAAACATACGACTCGGATAGCTGAAATATAATAATCATAATAAACCGTAATATCGTAACTAATAATAATTCATTTACGTAAGGTTTTTACCTTGCGATTTTACCTGTAATATACGTAATTTTATTTCCATGAAACTATGTAGTTTACTTATGATCTATATATTTTATATAGAATTAAGTATCCATTCTATTGAATTTCATAAAATCAACGTTATAGCCATAGCTTAAGACAGTTTCTTACCTTGTTGTCTTTCGGGGGCACTTGTCATCAGAGGATGATGAGCGGCTAGGTGGTGTGTGCGAAGGAACCCTCACTCTATTCTGAGCCGAAGTACTCGGGCCATTAAACATACGACTTGAATAGCTGAAGTACAATATAATAATAATAATAATAATAAACCGTAGCATCGTTACTAATAACTCATTTTACGTAAGCTTAAATAGCAGCAAGGCTTTAGTTAGTTAGTTAACGTACGAAATAATAATAAAAAACGTGCGACTATTATGTGCTTTTGATTTAATACGTTTAGTTTAAAACGCCGCGCTATACTTCACATAAAGCCTTTCCAAAGTGCATAACACTGGAGTTATATATATATATATATATATATATATATATATATATATATATATATATATATATATATATATATATATCTTCAGTGCTATGCGAACTAAAAAGGGAGATTGACTGTAATGTTTAATATCTCACTTCTTGAAATACACAATTTACGAATTGACTCATGCTTATTTATTAATCAATGATAAAAACTAAAACCTAACACATATTCATTATAAAGGTAATATTAACTAACCTCGATAGGCCTCTGGCATGCCGTTGTCGCCGTTGTCGCCGTTGTCGCCGTTTGGTGCACCTGTGGGTGTCGTGAAATTCGAACGAAGTATTGCTCACGTCAGCAAAATACATTGTATCATCGTCATTACTGTAAAAGAGTATAATAACTATACATATACCGAAATATGACAAAATGACTGATCTTTAAATATTAACTACATGGAATGTCTCTTTTCAATCTATAGCAGCGCGGGTTAAAATTATGTCGGAAATAGTATTTTAAAAGTAATTTTTGATTTCTAGATTTATCACAAACAAAACAATGGCTAGATTGATCAGCCACTACAAATTGCATGCACAGATATTAGTCGGCTACAATTTCGCTATGATGAAGATATAGTTTTGGCAAAGAAAATCATCAAACCTATGTAAGATAGCCATCCTATATCAAGAACCTTTTCCTACTGTGACAAATAAAGAACTGGTATAATAATAATAATAATAATAAATGTAGGGGGATCCCATATGCCTATAGTAGATTTCTAGCCACGCCCACACTTAGTTGGGGTGTGCCCATCATCCACAGGTGGGCGAGAAACAATAGGCCTACACACGCACACACGCACACATCTTTACATTTGCCTGAGATAAATCATCAGGTATATAAACGATAATGATTGTATCTCGCTTTGTACTTACTTTGAAACAATCGTTGGGTCGACACAATTCACGTTAGCATGGCTAATCACTCTGACTTAGGCTGTTTGACGCTGAGCGCATCTCAAATAGAACGTGTAAGGGCACTGGTTGCAGGCGTAGATGAAAACATCGAAGATCTAATAAGGTAACGTAATTCTTAATCTTAGACACCTTTATAAGAAAATTATTTATATTAAAAGATGGCTCATTAGAACCTATTCCCTTTTACGAATATGTTAGTTATATATTTTTACAATAATGTGATTTTCTTTTGCTTTTTTAGATGCTACAATGTGAAAGACGAGGACGGAGCTTTCGATTGTGTTGTGATAAACGTTATTGGTGACGACTTCTCTTCAACACCCATCCACACTATCAAGACTACGATGGGTCCACAGTCAGCCAAGAGGGTCCCTGAAGGCTATGTAAACTTTCCAGAATATACATGCGATGAGGAGAAAACTATATTGGCTATGATGCTAAAAGCTGAAGTGGCGATAAAACAAGGCCATCCTTTTGCCGGTCATACAGACGTAGAAGTTATAGACTTGGTTTCAGACGATGAAGAGAAATGCTTGTAAGCCGCTTTATAATCTCGATAAAACACCAACGATCTGTTTCACCAAGTATAAACTTGCAAAAAGTAGATTGCTTTACGATGAATTTCGCGAGTCATCATCTTCTTTTCCAATATATATATATATATATATATATATATAGTTATTATGTTATAGAAAGGAAATATTTCTACTCCACAACCGATCTCATTGTAAATTGTCCCAAGCTTAATTCATAATCTTAGGCAACATTATAAGAAAATTATTTATATTAAAAGATGGCTCATTAGAGCCTATTCCCTTTTACGAATATGCTAGTTATATATTTTACAATAATGTGATTTTCTTTGCTTTTTTAGATGCTACAATGTGAAAGACGAAGACGGAGATATCGAATGTGTTGTGATGAACGTTATTGGTAACGGCTTCTCTTCAACACCCATCCACACTATCAAGACTACGATGGGTCCACAGTCAGCCAAGAGGGTCCCTGAAGGCGATGTATACTACCCAGAATATACATGCGAAGAGGAGAAAACTATATTGGCTATGATACTGGAAGCGGAAGCTGTATTATACCAAAGCCGTCGTTTTTCTGATCACACAAATGTAGAAGTTATAGATCTGGTTTCAGGCGATGAAGAGAAATGCGTGTAAGTAGCTTTTATATTCTCGATAAAACCCAACGATCTGTTTTACCAAGTATAAACTTGCATAAACTAGACCTAATTGAATTACTCGTGAAGATAAATATTGCATGTGTTAAATGCAACTTCTATGCATACAAATTATATACTAAGCACGTGAATTAAGGAGATAGTATATTAGTTTGCTTTACGAAGAATTTCACGAGTCATCTTCTTTTCCAAACTATATATATATATATATATATATATATATATATATATATATATAACCTTTGGCTAGCTTCCACCTGAATTGTTCATTCTGACGAAGGTCAAGCTTTTCACTCCACCTTAGACCTACAGTTTAACGTGGATTCCGAACCACGACCCATCAGCAGCCCAGCGTCTTGACCACTAGGCATCCTAGGGTACCCATTTATCTACCAACCACTTTCTTTTATTATGTGGAAGGATGAACAGCTGGGCTTTGCTGCGCGCCGGCTGCCGTCGGGTATCGAACCCGGGTCCGATGGATTCGTAATCAGCGACGCTAACCACTACACCACCGAGCGCATATATATATATATATATATATATATATATATATATATATATATATGTGTGTATATATATATATATATATATATATATATATATATATATATATATATATGTATATATATATATATATATATATGTATAGTTTGACGCCTATTATGTTATAGAAAATAAATATTTCTACTCCACACAGCCGTTCTCAATGTAAAATTGGCCCAACCACGTTTACTGAACAGCCGGGGCCTTCTGATGCTAGCTCTATTGCAAAGCATAATGTTGCAAGAACGAATGTATTATCTATCTGCAACGATGCTGCTAGGGAAGAAAAGCCACCTAGTGCAAAGTAAGTTGATATGTTATTCAATATTTATTACTTAATTATCTCACTACAGAGCCACCTAGTGCAAAGTAAGTTGATGTGTTATTCGATATTTATTACTTAATTATCTCATTACATACTATGTAATTGTACAATAAGGATCTTTTAAAGGATAAGTTCAAGATTATTTCATTTATCAGATAGTGAAAATAATATTATTACATCATAATCTATTTATTACTTAATTATCTCGTTACATACAATGAATTTATACATTATTCTCAAATGATTTAAGTTAAGAATATTTTTCTTTTTCTTGACGTTTCCACAGGAAGCGCAAGTTGTACGATATTGGTTATGATAGTTCGGATGATTTTCAACCTGTACCGAAAAGGCGGATAAGGCGACTAAGAAGGCGTAAAAAAATATACCACATAGGTTTTAGTGACGACGAAGGTTTTGACACTATTCAATAATTATTTCTACATGTGTGCTCAATAAAATAAGTGCATATTTATTCTACTTCATAACCTTTATCGATTGTAAATTAACTGTTGTGGCGGATGGCCTCCCAGCCAACAACCACTCAGGTCCAACATCGCTTAACGTTGTTGTTGCTCGGTTGAATCACGATAAAAAGAAAATTATTTAATTATATTAAAATAGGAAAAATACTTTATGAAAAGTACATTATATATATATATATATATATATATATATATTTTCTTAGGCAGTTTTGAAATGGCAAATTATCGTATTGTAATGGTTTCAACTGTGCATGGAAAAGAGAATTCTTAGCCGAGTTTAATGCTACAGTTGAGAATTTTTCTGCTTCTGGATTGATGCAGCCCAAATTAAGAAATAAGAATTTTTTTCTGGGCATCATGATCTGCGTAAGGGAATGTACAATACATTTTCTAAAATTGTTAACATACAAAAGATTAAGTGTACCAATGATGTAAATCAGAAATTGTCATCCCTACAGGATATCAGTAAGTACGATACATTCCTAAACAAAGAGGTATGGTAGGGTAAGTACAGTAGGTAATTTCACGGCTACATATTTTTGGAAAAGTCTGAAATCACGCCCAACGATTCCTGACTGTCCGAAGGCTGACGGCATGGGGAAATTGCTCTACCGCATAACCTAGAGTACGCCTGACGTGGCAGAAGACTCAGCCTGACTGATATAACATAATATAGGTATGGTTTTCGACTTTCTCAGAAGTATGATACATATTAGCTGGGGTAATCTCTACTGAACTTCATTGCTAATAACTCTCAGTAATCGAATGACATCCCAAGTCGTACCTTTTCATTATAAATGGAATCCTTTATTTGAACAAAACTCTCGCTCTCTTTCTATATATATATATATAGTGTATGAGAGATAATTGTTATTATTACTAAATTGAGGTTATTGGTAATGGATCTGGGCAAGGTGTAATAATGTAATAGACCATAATATTCTATTGAAATAATTTGTATTGTTATGGTTTTAGATAATTTAAGCTCAGGACCTGCATTGTCTACATCGACTCCATCCGTGATATAAAAATAAAAGCATATTTTATTTTATTATTTCATTACATTTATCGAATGTAAATTATCTGCTGCGGTGGATGACTCCCCATCCAACTACCACTCAGATCCAACGTCGCTTAACGTAGTTGCTCGGCTGAGTTATGATAAAAGAAAATTATGGCAGTGGGTATGAGTAAGTTGTTTGATGTAATAGAACACAACATTCTACTCAATAATTTGTGCTGTTGCGGTATTAGAGGGTCAATCAGTGACTGAATTAAAAGTTATTTGCCCGATAGATATAATATGCATCAGTAAATGAGGCTTGCATCAATAAAGCGTTTGCCAAACATGGTGTGCCACGGTAAATTAAATTTCTATAGATATGAGTAAGGTGTTTGATGTAATAGAACACAACATTCTACTCAATAATTTGTATTGTTGCGGTATTAGAGGGTCAATCAGTGACTGAATTAAAAGTTATTTGCCCGATAGATATAATATGCATCAGTAAATGAGGCTTGCACCACTAAAGCGTTTGCCAAACATGGTGTGCCACGGTAAATTCAATATATATATATATATATATAAGCACACACACACCACACACACACACACACACACACACATGGGGTATGGGGCAGGGTAATATTTTGACGAATGTAGAGAGATTTATCAGGCCCTGGGCCCGAAAAAGGTCTCTGGGGACGAATCGATGATCCGAACACGATCGCTTGTTTTGGTTTATTTCGGTGAAACGAGCTACTACAGTCCTTCATATTCATATATATATATACACCCTCTAATTATACACCCTCTAATTATATTTTAAAAGAGGATTCGTTTCCACATTAAACTGTGGTTCGATAATCCTTCAAAAGGTAGCCAGGAGAGATGAAAAATGCATTGGTTTCCGGTCTGTGTGTGCTAATTTTGAAAATGCACGATAAAAAATGGAAAGGCATATTACTATTATTATTATTATTCATTCATTTCAATAAACTAGGAAACTGATACCATACAAGATTGCAAGAGAAATAACCACTGCCTTTAATAAAATCATTTTTAAATACAATTCAAAGGCATGGATGACTAGAAGTGCAAAAGGTTCGCTCCAAAATTGGGGGGTGGGGGAAGTATCAACCAACAGGTGTTCTTTGAATTGACCCAGCTTGTCGGATACCCCTTCCTCATGTATGTGTGTGTGTGTGTGTGTGTGTGTGTGTGTGCGTGTGTGTGTGTGTAAGTGTGTGTGTGTGTGTGTGTGCACGAGCTGTTAATATACAAACATAGCTGGGGAATGTACGATTATATATATATATATATATATATATATATATATATATATATATATATATATATATATATATAGATATATAGATGGGGTTCGGGGGACAATTATTTGGTGTTTCATTTTTGTAAAGTGGGAGCAAAAATAGTACTGAACAATATGAATGCCCTTCATATCGAGTACAGGTTACCTTATACTTTAATCGGTGAAATATTATTAAGCCGCGTATACTGCGTAATGCAGAGCTACAATGATGTAATTGTAAACTCATACAAGCATACTCCGTTATTTGAATACCATCAAACAGCACAGCGTCTTAACCACTAGGACACATAGGGCACCCATTTATCTGCCGACCACTTTCTTTTATTATGTGTAATGACCACCTTAGACCTACAGTTTGAACCATCAACAGCCCCAGCGTCTTAACCACTAGGACACGTAGGATACCCGTTTATCTGCCAACCACTTTATTTTATTATGTGGAATGATGAACAGCTGGGCTTTGCTGATCTCTTACATATAAAACCCATTCACTAAGAACATAGGCTTTCCTTTCTCACTAGAAACAAACTGTGCCATAAGTAGAATTTAATTGGATTCATCCTGCATTGTCTACATCGACTCCATCCGTGATATAAAAATAAATGCATATTTTATTTAATTATTTCATTACATTTATCGAATGTAAATTATCTGCTGCGGTGGATGACTCCCCATCCAACTACCACTCAGATCCAACGTCGCTTAACGTAGTTGCTCGGCTGAGTTATGATAAAAGAAAATTATGGCAGTGGGTATGAGTAAGTTGTTTGATGTAATAGAACACAACATTCTACTCAATAATTTGTGCTGTTGCGGTATTAGAGGGTCAATCAGTGACTGAATTAAAAGTTATTTGCCCGATAGATATAATATGCATCAGTAAATGAGGCTTGCATCACTAAAGCGTTTGCCAAACGTGGTGTACCACGGTAAATTCAATTTATATATATATATATATATATATATATATATATATATATATATATATATATATATCATTATATTTCTATATGACACCATACAAATTACGCGTAAATATTTGTAGAAGTAATAACAATGACAATATTAATATCTGAAGTCAGTGGTGATTTCTGCTCGAATAGCTTGTAGAAGGATAATCCCTCGACCCGAAAAAGGTCTCTAGGGACACGATTCGAACGAAAAGGTCTCTAGGGACACGATTCGAACGAAAAAGGTCTCTAGGGACACGATTCGAACTGATTTAGCTTCTGCCTTTCATCGTGTGTGTTTGTGTGTGTGTGTGTGTGTGTGTGTGTGTGTGTGTGCATGAGTTGTTTATTATATATATATATATATATATATATCAAGAGTGGTCTGGAAGGAGATGTTTCATAATTTTCTTTTCCGGACGTTTTTCCCACTGTTATTCGTGACTTAAATATTTATAATAAAAATCAAGTGTCTAAAAAGTTATTTAATAAGCAGAAATAAGATGTTTAAAAGAACATATATTCTCCGACCCCGCTATAGTGGCTTGGGCAATTCCAAATGAATAATTTCTTTATTTTTCGTCATTTTTCATTTTTTCGTCGCAGGAATGAGGCTATATGTTTCATAAGTTTTCATCTCGTTTGTTGGAATTGTATCGTAAATTATTTAAATGAAGTTTCATAATTATTTAATAAATTAATTGGTTTTACTGTTATTTAGGAAAATTTATATTGGGAGCAAACGTTACAATAATAAGCTTATGTCGATATAGTTACCCATAAAAGTTTTAATTCGGTGATGCTCTCATAATTCGTTGGGTAACCCTTATAAAAATTCGTTTTCTGTCTAACGAAATAGGGTAACTTTGTTAATTCTATTAAAGCGTAATGAAAGAGGCGCTTGTGTTATTTTATACGGTTGAATCTTCAGACTGAATAACCATATAAATATATATTGTGGTATTTTATATGGTTCATTAGTTTATTATATATACAAGTACATTTGGAATAACAGCCGTCATATATGTGTTACACGATTAATGGGACACATGGCGCTATCTGGCAACTGAATACCTTGCGCTATCTGTGGAATTGTATCGTAAATTATTTAAATGAAGTTTCATAATTATTTAATAAATTAATTGGTTTTACTGTTATTTAGGAAAATTTATATTGGGAGCAAACGTTACAATAATAAGCTTATGTCGATATAGTTACCCATAAAAGTTTTAATTCGGTGATGCTCTCATAATTCGTTGGGTAACCCTTATAAAAATTCGTTTTCTGTCTAACGAAATAGGGTAACTTTGTTAATTCTATTAAAGCGTAATGAAAGAGGCGCTTGTGTTATTTTATACGGTTGAATCTTGAATAACCATATAAATATATATTGTGGTATTTTATATGGTTCATTAGTTTATTATATATACAAGTACATTTGGAATAACAGCCGTCATATATGTGTTACACGATTAATGGGACACATGGCGCTATCTGGAATACCTTGCGCTATCTGGCAACTCAGCCAGAATAGAGGATTATAAAAGATCGCGAAGCTGGTGAAGAACCATTCCCCCTCGGCTCCGGCCGAGTAAGGAGCTCTGCTCCTTCTATTTCTGGCCCTTTGGTAAACCCCTTAGTGGCCTCTTAGGTTAGGGAAACGAAAATAAATTGGGGGAGAACTCCACTCTGTCCTTCAGGTGTCTCTCTCCCTCCTTCAGGTGTCTCTCTCTCTCTCTCTCTCTCTCCTGCATGTATCTTCCTCCTTCAGGTGTCTCTCTCTCTCTCTCTCCTGCATGTTTGCCTCCAGCATGTGTACTGCATGTGTACATCCAGCATGTGTACTCCTGCATGTGTACTGCATGTGTACATCCAGCATGTGTACTCCTGCATGTGTGTGTGTACCTCCAGCATGTGTACCTCCTGCATGTGTACCTATCCTCTCTCCTTCAGGCGTCTCTCCCTCCTACAGGCATCTCTCTCTTCTTCAGCTCTCTCTCCTTCAGCTGTCTCTCTCTCTCTCCTTCAGGCGTCTCTCTCACCTTGGCTCAGCCAACTGGCTGATTCTGGCTGATTCTGGCTGATTAGGAGCCTATAAAACAACGCCAGCCCGGCTGGAAGTCTTAATGTGCACTTGGCTCCTGCCAGGTGAACACCTCTCCTCCTTTCTCTCCTCCTCCTCCTTTCTCTTGGGGGATAACGCCGCCTCCAAGTTTTCCCCCCACCCCCCTTTGCAACAAACCCCAACCCCCTTTGCAACAACCCCTTTGCAACAACCCCCACCCCCTTTTGCAACATTACATAATAACCTGCAACATTCCTGCACTCTCCCCTTTTTCGGCTATACTACTGATGTTATATATTTCGATTTTCAAAAGGCATTTGATAAAGTACCACATAGGAGATTATTAGCTAAACTTCAGTCTCATTGAATTCATGGTAATGTTTTCTAATGAACTGAAACTTGACTAAGGGGTCATTAATGATAAAGTGTCAAACTGGAAAAGTGTAACTCGCGCGTTGCCGCAGGGATCAATTGTGGGACCAGTTCTTTTTATTATTTATATCAATGACATCGACATAGAAATTAAAGAGTGTAATTTCAAAATATGCCGATAACACCAAACTAAGGAGATGAACAAAATCAGCGGCAGAACGTTTCGAGATTCAATAAGATATTAACATGTTACTCGAGTGGGCAGAAATTTGGCAAATTAACTTTAATATAGATAAATATAAAATGTTGCATATTGGTAGAAGCAATGTTAAAGAAAATTATTTTATGGGCGACAAGACACTAACGAGTGTTACGGAAGAGAAAAATTCAGGTACTGTTGTTGCCGACACTCTTAAACCGAGTAAGCAATATATCGAAGCGGTCAGAAAGGCAAACAAAATCTTGGGATTTGTTGCTAGATCATTTGGATTTAAAAATGCCGACATTATATAATTCCTTCATATGCCCCCACCTGGAATACGGCTTTCAGTTATAATCTCCATATTTACGACAAAACACAAATAGAATGATGACAATGCAGTGACGGGCTACTAAGATGACTCCTAGACTTAGAAACAAATCATACACTTCCCATTTAGAAACGTTTAATTTATTCTCATTTGTAAAATGGAGTACTCGAAGAGATTTAATCAAGGTGTTTAAAATGATTTAAGGTGTTGATTATGTTAACGCCAAAAAATACTTCATCTTCAGAAATGCAGATAGAACTCGTGTTAATGGTCTCATATAAGTGGGTAAATATTTTAATTCTAATGAAGCTAAACATTTTATCTTCAATTGTATAATTTGTGAAATGCATTGCCAACCAGCCAGTTCAAAGTCATTCGGTCGAATCCTTTAAAAAGACACTAGATGCTTTTCTTGTCACCCCCAGTTAGAAGCATTTGTTACCGCGTAGAAGTATTGTAGAATTTTCACTTCGATTCCCTCCTCTGTATTTTAAAAATTTCACTTTATCTTTAAATTTCTTTCCTTCTTTTCAACCTCTCTTCTTTGAAAGTCAAAAGTTATTGATTAAGAGTAATACTGTGAAGCAATTCTTTTCACATAAACTTAAACTCCTTAAACTTTTATGCATTACACATTTCATTGTTAGACAATTCATTAAAAATTTTATTATACATTTCAAATTAGTCTTTACAATTGTTTAAAAAACAACTTAAAGGAAAATCTAAAATAAACTTACAATATTTGATAATTCTCATTTTCATTAAGTTTACAACTATTGTAAAAGTAAGTTCCTTTTTTGAAAGATCACGTAAATAACAAAACGAGTCGTGTACTTCAAAGTTTGAACATAAGTGAATAAAGAAAAAAGAACGTTGAATTAAAATCGATAAAGGAATCCATTTTTCTTCCAGGTTAAAAATCAACGCGTCACCTTTAATTACATTAAATTAAAGGGATAAAAGCAAATTTATTTTCCACAAAAATCTTATCTTCGACTCGCTTCTCACGCAAACATCTGAAAGGTCCTAAATTAAGAAGAATGAATGCATATACTGATAAAATTAAATTCACAATTGTAGCTCGTATTTCTATCTAAAATAATAACCATGTCATGTCCTCTCTCTCTCTCTCTCTCTCTCTCTCTCTCAGTCATAATTATTTCTTGCGGTTATTATTGAAGAAAGTTTGAGGAAAGAATCTTTGTCTTATTTCGATTTTTTATTTTCTCTTTCTTCATCTTTTATCCATTTTGTTTTTTAGCCATCATGAAAAAAGAAAAATCTTTTGATAAAACCACTGAATTGTACATTAACCTGAATCACTTAATACTGCTGACTTTTGTGATGTGGTTTCTTGGCCAAAGAGTTCATTCCTTTTCTTTCAAAATATTTAATTTCGAATATTTATTCTTTCAAAATATTTTTTATAGAAATCGAATCCATTGAGTCGTTTGCTGTTTTTATCGCATTCAAAGAAAAAGGTTAAATATTTCTTCCATTTGAAAATGGAATAATCAAGAATTTTGTTTTTCAAAAGCCAAAGAATGCGAGTCAAAACATATTAATATTGAGTTTGTATGTTCATTTGGTCCCGTTCTCGAGTTTTTCTTCTCTTCTTTGGTGCTTCTAGAGTCTCCTAGGGGAGGAAATTTCTTATTTTCAGTGATCTGTATTCGCGAAGTGACGGATTATAATGGAACCAAACCAATGTATAGTAAACAGACTTCGTTATACTTATCTTCTACGTTCTCTTGGCGATCATTACTACTTTGTTTCTTTGGAGTGTAAATGATTCAACTCTTAATACTCATTTGTTTAAACTTCATTATTAAAATCACCTCGAAGTAAAAAAAGCAAAAATTTATCATTCACGAGAGTGACTATTATGTATTGTTGGACGGGCCGTAGACGTTCACTTATAAGCAATAACGTTCCCTGTGATATGAAAATTTTAAGCCATTTGCTTCCCCATTACGTGTTAAAATAGGTAAAAGAAAGGTTTCTCTCAGAATAAGGTTCTAAGATGCCGACCGCATAGACACTAACCGGGAACTTACTGGCTCCCTTTTTTGCCTTGTATACTTAAATTACTTATACGGTCATTACAAACCTTTCTGTTTACAGTGAGATAGAATCACTTTCAAATCAGAACTTTTAGTACATTTGTCACTACTCACGCGGTTATCCGTGATTCATTCAACAGTGAATATAGAGTTAATCGTGAATTACTAGTTACTAGTTGTAACCGTTGTGTATTTATTCGTGATCATGACATCGCGTTAACCGTGATTTGGCGCGATGTTTACATCTGCGGCTCGCCTCCCACCAACCCACCACAACGCGGCTCAGTCGATATCTCCGCGCTACCAACGACAATTAATATTAGCAGCAATGTTAGCAGAGGGACGAGTTACAATCTTAGAAAGTGAATGATCTTTACGTCTTGTGGTGAGTACAAACTATTTAATACAGTATTATATTGTAGTAGAATAATACTGTGTGTGGTGGCGCGCGAGGAGAGAGGCCAGTCAGTGGTGGAGGCCAGCAGTGGCTGCACCACCCATCCACCGAGTTAACTGAGTTAACCGTGAAACAGGATTCTCAGTGATCATGCACCGTCCCTCAGTCACGGATAACTGAATAAATACTGCATATTTTATAGTTGCTTCAGAAATAACATAAAATTTTCAGTTTTTGTATTTGACGTGTCTTTAAAATATTTAAACTTTAAACCTTTAAATTTTACAACTGTACACTCATTTTTCAATGGTGTTACACAGACTGATCTAGGTAAAGTGATATGAATTTATTGATTCTGTCAATAGCGAAAATCAGAATTAGAAAATTATATGAGAAAATAATTGAAAGAACTATTCTTTAAGAAAGTAGTATTTGCTTCATTCATAATAAATTTCCATTCCAATAACATATATATATATATATATACACACACACACAGTATATATATATATATATATATATATACTGTATACAAGGTGTAACAAAAGTCCGTTTTCACAGGGAAATAAGTTACAACAGAAATGAACGAGAAAATAGTTTTAACTACACATTACAAACAATACATTCAATTTACCAATTAATCCAGTACATGCTGAAATTGCATTCCATGCAATTCCACATAATACATACAAACTCATCACGATCTTTCTGTTATATCTTATTTCCCTATTAGAACGGACTTTCGTTGCACCCTATATATATATATATATATATATATATATATATATGAAAATTATTTCACGAAAGTAACACGTGAAAAATATTTACGATGAATAAAACCACGAAGGAAAGGAAACACAAAATGGTGCTCAAGCGCTTTCGTCTAATGACATCCTCAGGATGTCATTTGACGAAAGCGCTTGAGCACCATTTTGTGTTTCCTTTCCTTCGTGGTTTTATTCATCATATATATATATATATATATATATATATATATGATACGTGAAGTATTGGAATTTGTATTGTGAATATTAATGAACTGTTCTCAGTCTAATTAGAAGTCGACGTTTCGTTAGACGTTTCATTGTCCCAATTTCTAAAATTTTGAAATGTTTAATGCGTTAGACATTTCACATTAGTTGAACATTTCGTTAGACATTTTAAAGAATTTAAGTTTAAGTTTTTTATGAAAAGAATTGCTTTGCAGCATTACTCTTAAAAACTTTTTACTTTCAATTTATATACAATTCTTCTTGTAAATTATTTATTTTCTTATCAAATAATATACTGTACTTTACATTATCAAAAGCATTTCTCAATTTTAAATAGTCGAATTAGTTCTCCTATGTTTTTCAAGTGAATGCATATCTTGTTCAGATAATTTTTCCTCAGTTTTTTTTACTTCTCAACTCTGGATTTATTTTTATTACTTTAGCCCGAACTATTTCTAACTTATTGGTGTCTTTTCTCAGGTATAGGTTGTTTAACTTAGAGATTGAACTTAGGGTAGGCCTACTCTATATCAAGAGGCCTAGGTCTAAGGCTGAGAACAGGGTCACAGGCTGGCTCTTAATCTTGAGAGAATTTACTCGCCAAAGCCTAGACAAAACATAAAAAAAGCCTAACCAAAATTAAAATTAATAAATGCATGAAAGACATTTAGAAGACCTAAGCATACATTGAATAAATTCATAAATATAAAAATTATTTTTCTCTTCTTTCCGTGACAGCTTATAAATATGAAACTAAATAAACTGCGTCACAACTTCAAATTCAAAAGGCTTTATTAAAAAAGAATACTAGTGACAGAGTTCGACAATTTTTAAATATTTGATGACATTAATATATTGACAGTACTCTCATCTAAATATGCCTTTGGAAGCATGGAAGATTTTTAAGCAAAATTAATGGCATTTAGTTTACTTATTACATAAATAGGTACTGTCCTGTTATCTACCCACTAAATTTGCTATAGCGTCAATATGCTATACCTAGCGCGGGTAACAGGATATAATTATTAGGTAAAAGTTGCTTAAAATTAATCGAAACCTACGGGGAAATTATTGTATGCCTGGTTAGGTCAACTGTACGCCCTTGACCATTGGTTAGGTTAAGTCGTGACCTAGCCGGGCATTCAAAACTTAACCGTGCATTCAATAATTTTCCCATCGGTTTCGATCAATTTTAAGCAACTTTTACCTAATAATTATATCCTGATTTTGCGCTATGGCATATTGTCGCTATAGCAAATTAACATATTAGCTCTATAGCAAATATGGTGGGGAGATAACAGGATAGTACCCATAAAAAGAGTGAAAGTGGCAAGTAATAGTAATAGTGATAAAAAGTAATAATAATAATAATAATAATACGGTTTACAAAATATTACATAATTTTAAATTAAATGTTTTATTGTATATATAGTAAAAAATAAATGCTGCTTAATAAAAATATAAAGAATAGATTATGAAACAAGATGTGCTCAATGAAATAAACATATTTTTAATAGCTGATTAAAATATGATTACTATGATAAAAATGGAAGTAGTGACCTTAAACAGCGGTAGGAGCTAATGAAGTGCTCGTTTAGTGATTTGCGAAATATATTTAGTGATGAGACCTGCCTGATATGCATGGAAATTGCATTCCATACATCTGCTCCTTTGAAATTATTTACATACATATTTCCTGCAGTTTCTATTGTATAGTTAGGTTTGTGTATAAAATCACTGTGCAATCTGGTGTTATAACAATGGTGTATTTGATGTGTGGTGATTGCTCTTTGAGTGGGTGATGTATGTTGAATTGTTTGTTAACTTTGAACATATTGACAGCAACACTGAATTTGTATAAGCCATTCATTTTTATACTTAGCTCTTTGAACATTGGGGAAGTGTGACTCTGTCTGTTGTTATTATACGAGAGAGTTTGTACACATATTTTATGAATTACTTCCAAAGGATGTTTATATATTTCTTTGAGCTATCGCATGTTGTAATGCAATATAATAAATGGGGATGAATGAATGAAAAATATGCAGGAAGGATGGTATGCAGGGTATGCAGGAAGGAGGTAGGGGGGTTATGCAGGAAGAGGGGCTGGGGTAATACAGGAAAAGGAGGAGAAGGAGGTGAGCAGGAAGGGGGTGTGGGCTGTAACCTAACCTACCATATATGTGTATATAATTAAATTGTATGTTTGCATGTGTGTACGCAAGTATGTATGTTGGTATGTATGTATATTTCTGTGTATTTTTGTTTTTGTGTATAGGAAAAAACAACAACTTTTTTATTAAGGCATAACTTGAGAAGAAACATCCATCCGCCGTAGCATCTTCACGCATAATTCGGGCTTCCCTGACCCCTTAATTCCTTCGGAGTAAAGCCAGTCGTGCTGGTTGGAAATAGCACCTACAGTGTGTCCGTAAAGTCATGGTGGGATTTTAAATAGCTATATTATTGCAACGAAACATGATAATGAGATGAAACAATACCAAATTGAAGAACAACTCTCAAAGTTGTATCTTGTAGTTAGTCTAGGCTAAGCTTAACCTTTATCTCGTAGTTAGTCTAGGCTGTCCACATGCCTATGTTGAAGATGAGCGTAATAGCCCGAAAGTTAATGTGTGGTGTGCTCTAGCACGAGATCGAGTGATTGGCCCATTTTTCTTCGCGGAACCCACTGTGACGTCACACAACTACCTCGCTATGTTGGAACATTTTGCAGTACCCCAATTTATTGACAATAATGTCATCTTTCAGCAAGATGGTGCTCCTCCGCACTATGCCAACGTTGTTCGAGAATTCCTTAATGAAAAATTTCCACAGAGATGGATAGGAAGAGGAGGATGGAAGCCATGGCCTCCACGCTCTCCGGACCTGACACCTTTGGACTTTTATTTTTGGGGTTACGTCAAGCAAAGTGTGTACAGTGTACCCATTAGGGATATTCATCACTTGCACGAGCGAATCACGGAAGCTATCGCATCCGTCACTCCTGATGTTCTTGGGCGTGTGTGGCTGGAATTGAATCACCGCCTAGATGTCTGCAGGGCTACCAGAGGAGCCCATATCGAACTACGTTAAATAAAGTTATTCTTTTAGAGTTGTTCTTCAATTTGCCTTTTTTTCATCTCATTGTCATGTTTCGTTGCAATAATATAACTATTTAAAATCCCACCATGACTTTACGGACATACTGTATGTTGTATTAACTTTTTTACTTGATATCACCTCCCAAATCATCCCCCAAAGTATGGCAGACCGGTTGTGAAACACCCTGTATACATACACAATATGTTTATATATTTTGGCTTGAACGATATTGCCTGAACGCGGCGCACACACATACACACACCATTATTTATATATATATATACCGGGTGAACCAAAAGTAGGTGGACAGTAAATGATAACGTTTATTTTGAGAATACATGTACAATTATATTTAATTTTTTTGTATACTATAATACAAAATAAAAAAAAAAATTAACTTATACCAATACAATACAAAAGCACTGAAAATTTTATCAACGCAGGTGCTCAAATTGCTGTCCATCACAATTTACACAGCTTTGAAGTCTACCTTTCACACTTCGACAAACATTTTTGCACAAGTTTCTTTGTGCATTAATTTCTTGAAATGCATCTCTGATGTAATTTTTCAAATCACCAACACTTCGTGGTTTTCGACTATAAACTTTGTCCTTGAGTACTCCCCAAAAGAAAAAATCCATTGGGGTAAAGTCAGGTGAACGTGCAGGCCATTCAATTTGACCTCTTCGGCCGATCCATTTCTCGGGAAATGTTTCATCAAGATACTCACGGACTGCTCTTGAATAATGTGGAGGGGCCCCATCTTGTTGGAAATAGAGGTCATGTGAATTAGGCTGTTGTTGTAAGTGTGGAACAACTTCATTCATTAGAATTTCGAGATACTTATCACCTGTGACTGTTCCATCAACAAAAATTGGTCCTAAAACACCAGAACTTGAAATACCACCCCAAACAGTGACACCAGGCTGGTTTAGTTGCTGCTCTAATGTTAAATGCATGTTCTCACTATACCAGTAAACACAATTATGTCGGTTAACATGACCTGATAATTTGAAAGAAGCCTCATCGGTCCACACAATGTTATCTAAAATTATTGGATTTCCTTCAATTTCGTTCAGCATGATCTCACTAAATTGCAGCCGCCTGTCTGGGTCATCCTCCAATAAGCCATGAATTAGCCGTGGACGATAAGCTTTCAACCCAATAGATTTCAGAATTCGTATAATAGAGGTTTGTGAAATGTCCAGTTCTGCTGAGGCTCTTCTGGTGGACTTTTTGGGACTGTGAACAAATGCTTCGGCAACAAGTTGCTTATTGTCCTCTGTGCAAACTGTTTTGGGTCGACCAGTTCTTGGGGCATTAAGAATTGAGCCAGTGGCATCAAATTTGTCACGAATGCGGTAAATGGTTTGTCTCTTTGGGGCTTGAGTACCAAATGTTTCAACCCATTTTGTTCTAACAGTTTCAGTATTTTGAGATTTCCAATACTCTTTTAACACCCATTTTCTGGCATCAGTATTTAGATTATTTGCCATTATGGGTTCTCTGAACTATCTGAAAAGAAAAAAGATTAAATTTAAATAAATTTAGTTATAATATTTAATATAATATAACACAAACACCATAGTTATAATGAACACCATAGTTATAATATAATATAACACAAACCCTATTCAACCTACTGTCCACCTACTTTTGGTTCACCCGGTACCCTGTGACACCCATTTACATCTTTTTTATACGTAACAATTAATATAAAATTGCCCTCTCTCTCTCTCTCTCTCTCTCTCTCGATATATATATATATATATATATATATATATATATATTGGCTAGTTGAGCCACCTACAAAACTTTATACTTTTAACACAAATCTGTTTCCCAGTGATTAAATTTATTTATTTCCCTTTATATGTAGTAAAAAAAAATTTAATCAGTGCAGAAGTACCCGTACATACGACCCCAAAGACAGAGTGGCGCCTAAGATTGTTGCAGAGACGCGACTGTTGCGACTGTCTGTCGTCATTTGCCTTTTCGTATGATAAGGTCGGACATTTTGTTTGTACAGATGTGTCTTACGACTTTTTATTCCCATAAGGAATTATTAACAAAAGAAAAATAAAGCCCTAAAACCAAATTTGAATTATACACGATGGCCAGAGATTTGATGGTGTGCGACAAAGATGTAATTCTTTTATATTTATTTATTTTGATCCAGATTTATTTAGAAGCTAAAATCAAAATTTGTATTATTTATATATATATATATAATAAACGAAGGGTCATTAATTCATTAAATATAAATGATTCAGCATTGCTTTTCACTCAGATCAACGGCTAAATTAAAAACTTGTGAATTGGGATATCGCTCTCTCTTCACATCTCTGTACCTGCATTAAAACCTCGACCTACATTGAAAGCTAAGTTATGGAAATTGATTGTAAAAACTAAGATCACAAAATTTAAAATAACATACGAAACTTAAGATACAAAACTTTTGCATTCTATAAACTTTTATACATACAGAGCGGTTATAAAGAGCCACTGTTGTGATATTATATATATATACAGTATATATATATATATATATATATATATATATATATATTAGTGATGTAGCGGATGTCATTTTTTTCACATCCGCGGATGCGGATGCGGATGAGGATGTTTGATTTCAACATCCGCGGATGCGGATGCGGATGTCTACATTTTCGTTATTTTTTAGGATATATTCGAGATTTGTTGTGTTTAACGTATATAATAAGTTATTATATAGAGAGAGCTGTAGCTATAATGTAGTATAATTGATTAATTGTACAATAATTGCTGTACTTTTCTCTGAACATATAAAATAATATCAAGCATCTAACTAATATAGAAATCAATTAGTGAATTCGTCTGCAAATAAATTCGTTATATTTTGTTGAGTTTCAGCCACAATTAGAAACCATAATTGTGTTACCAGGATGCGGGACGTGAACCCAACTCAAATGCACCCCACCGACCTCTTTCCCCAACCTCCACCCTTATAGAAAGAGATCTTTAATTAACTTGATAACTATTTATATTAAGTTTAAAGTTTTATTAGGCATAGTTATAAATGAGTAATTAAAATAAAGTAAACTAAGATGTTCATCGTTTAATGTTCAAACTTAATTATAGGAAGGTTATGCTTAAGGAACATTAATTTTTCTGCCTTTTCTGCTGCCAGTCTGTTTCTCTTTTCATCATATATTAATCCAGCACTGCTAAATAATCTCTCGCTTGGTACGTTTGTTGGAGGACAGGCTAAATGTTTCCTTGCAAGTTTACTCAAGTATGGATAGCTATTCTGCGTATTTTTCCACCAACTAATAGGATTGTCACATGCAGCCAGGCGTTTTTCTTGGTGATAGCTCTCGATCATTTTTACTACATCTTTTGACATCGCGTAGGTCTCGTCATTGCTGCTTGACTCAAGAAACTGAGAGACAGATTCTGTGATAGATTTGCTTGTTGAAGGTGTTGGTTCTGTCACTGAAACTTATTCTTTTGGTGGGTGGCGAAGCGACAGATTCAAGAGATTGAAGCTCTTCAACTGCTTTGCCAAGTGATGATTTAACTCGTTCTAATATACTAGGTGAAAATAACAACTTTGTAACGTGGATCTAAGTAGGTTGCAAGAGAGTAACTTCATCAAGAACAGCCTCTCGTCTTGTCGCTTGCATCACTTTTGCGCACAATGAACTAGTTCTATTAATATAGTAGAATTTGATAATTTCTGATTATTAATGACATTTTATCTCAAAGGTCCACATCCGCACGACATCCGCAGTCCAAAGTGCGGATGCGGGTGCGGATGCGGATGCGAGAAAATGTGCGGATGTTCCGCAGATGCGGATGCGGATGTGACCTACATCACTAATATATATATATATATATATATACTGTATATATACACCGTTTCCTCATTGCGGTTTCGTGCGTCGGTTCTCTTCACACGAAGGTCAAGCTGGTGGCCCCGCCTCTAGGCCTAGCTTGGTGGAGGAGCGAGTTGTTCTCTTGCGCTCTCCACCGCACATAGCCAGGTACACCCGGCTCATCTGGTACCGTCTTGAGCCAGGCATCTAGTCTTTTCTTCAAGACTTCAAATTTGACCCCTGTAACGTTTCTGAGGTTCTTAGGAAGCTGGTTAAAAAGTCTTGGCCCCCTGACAACCAAGCTATTTTCTTTCAGTGTTGAGGAGGTCCCTTGTCGGCCCTTTAGTTTGGGAACACTACGTATTCTGCCTTTCCTATTGTCCAGCGTTGTTTGGATGGTAAATGGGTTTAGTTTGAGGTTTGGTACCAGTTTTTCGATCATTTTCCATATGTAGATTATGGTATACCTCTCTCTTCTTCTTTCCAGGGAGTACAGATTTAGTTTACGTAGTATTTCTCAGTAGTTGAGTTCTTTGCAGCCATCATTCTTGGCTGTGAACTGTCTCTGCGTTTCTTCTAGTTTATTAATTTCTTCCTTTTTATATGGGGACGTCAAAACTCAGCAGTATTCAAGTTTTGTTTATTGCTATCTGATTTTGTGTCTCTAATTTCTCATCATCGGTCTTTATTACCCCCAAGTCGACCGCTTTCGTACTTCTCTGAATTTCCTGTCTATCTGGAACATAATATACAGTCTGTTTAATTTCCTCATTTCTACCATATCTCAAGAGCTGAAATTTGTCGGTGTTAAATGTCATATTGTTGTCTTCTGACCATTTGTATATTTTGTTTGTGTTCCTCTGCAAGACCTTCACTTCATTTGCCTCGCTGATTTTTCTGCTGATCTTTGTATCGTCCGCAAAGGATGTTACTATACTGTTGCTGTTTACTCCATTGTCAATGTTAGCATGATAATGAACAGGAGTGGGACCAGCACTGTACCTTGTGGCACTGAGCAGCGTACTTCTGATTCTGATGATGATACACCTTGAATTTTGACGACCTGTAGTCGTTCTCCGAGGAAGTTATTGATCCATTTTCCCACTTTGCCTGTTATTCCCATATGTTTCATTTTATGTGCTATTATACCATGATCGCACTTGTCGAAAGCTTTAGCCAAATCCGTGTATATGACATCATAGTTTTCATTGCCTTCAAGTGCATCTAGGATATTGTTATAATGTCTATAAGTTGTGATAAGCATGATCTTCCCATCGGAATCCGTGCTGATTTTCGTTGAATCTTTCCAGTGTTTCCAAGAAGTCATAGATTTTCTCTCTGACTATTCTTTCAAATATATATATATATATATATATATATATATATATATATAAGCAATATTTAAACAATCTATATATATAAAGATTACTTAAATGGGCCTCGCGCGCCCACAAACTCATAACACGGTTCCGATACACAAAAGGACATCTCTGAACGCCTTAAAGACACTTACGCAAACACGGCATACTTCAAAGCACCAAATTATCAATATATAGCCTTCCTGTTTACAAAACTGTTTAAACAACCAAACAGGCACCTACGTTACAAATAAAACGATATAAGATAACAATATAAAGCCAAGTGACCTCAAGCCAGATCGGAACAATTTCGTACTGATAACCTGAAACAAAGTCCTGAATTATGTCTTCTCACTCTCTCTCTCTCATATACTATATATATATATATATATATATATATTATATATATATATATATATATATATATAGTGATGCGAAGTGTGTTTGAGGAGAAACGCTTGAGAGAAAAAGTCAGCAGCTCCTATAAACTATGTTGCCGGAGCGGATTGAATATTTTGTTAAAAATAATTTTTAATTATTTTAAATTACGAATCTAAAAGAGATACAGGCTAAATTGGAATACTGACATTATACTTCTTATATATATATAGTGGACCTAGTTTTTAGCCGTTTAAGGTGATAATGGTTTGATTGTATGCTAATGATTAATTGATGCAATGACTGATTGTTTATTAATGATAGGCTGGGTTAATAATTTATGATGTAAACTTGTAAAGTATCACCAATCGAAAAGTAGCTAATGGAGTAGGTCCACCATACTATTGGAAGCGACCAGAATGGCAGCGAGGGTCACCAGCTTGGATTACACCCAAGCAAATTAATATTAAGGTCATAAAAAGTACCTTATTGTTTTGTATTTTATTATGAAAATAAAGATATTATTTATTCACCGTGATTAACAAAAGATTGACAGTAACTATTGATAGTTTTTACGTTAGGCTTATGACATAGAGCTTAGCTAAAGATGAATAGTTAATAGCTTAATTGACACGTAATACTTTCATGGATGGTATGTAAATGACATGCAACATGGAACATTGAATAGGCCTAGTAATAACACAGAATGCGCGTACGTTTTGGACACGGAATGGAATACATGACACTCTGATTAAGTAGGCTAGATGATTGAATGGGCCTAGTAATGACACAGAATAAATGAAGCTGCCCCATAATAATGGAAGTTAATGACGTGCATTATTGGATAGGCCTAATGATAATTTGAAGGGATGTACATTGTAAATGAATCAGGCCTGCAGTAAGAGAAATTAAGTTATCACATAAACATATAAATGAACACAATAACACACAATGATACGCGAAGTTACGGTTTTCGGAATGACACTTGACTTGAAAAATAGGAATTAGGAAATAGGTCTACTGCGTTATTTAACGAGAGTCAATTGGAACGTTTAATTACTCACTTTGGGAGTATAGTCTACCGTTCGGCGGTAGGGTAATGTAGGCTTCATGTGATTTACTTAGAGAAGATGTACTTATGTTTACGGGACGATGAAACCGCTGTTGAAGGAGTGTTGAAAAGAGAACTATTACCGTAGGCTCGAAGTGTCGTTGATCGTCCTCTGGAAGGTGGTAGCTCACGCGTTGGTCGTGTCGCGGATTAGGCCTCTTGCGAAGGAGAAGATGTTCGATGTAGGCTTTGTAGATAGGCCCGAGTGTTGTTGCTTCTCGAGGTGTAGGAAAGTCTATAAATGATCTTGCAGGCATAGGTTCTAAACGATGCTGACCTTCCCATTGAAGTTGTGTAACGGGCGCCGGTCGCCTCAAGTGTTGATTCGCTTGATGTAGAATTGAGGTGATGAGGCGGCTGAAATCGAACCGGCGCTGGGCCTCGAAGGATTGCTTCTGCAGGCGGTCGGTAGAAGGTCTTACTTGGTGATAGATCGAAGGCCTTGAGGAAAACAGCAGGCCGCTCCTCCGGCGGGAAGCCGGAGGGCGGTTGACGTGATGAGATCTGCTCGTGGAGGTGGAAAGCGAGTGTGTGAGAGAGTGTGAGTGGAATCTCGCTTATATTACTTCGGTGATACGGACTTTCGCGCCAAATCTTGAGACGCCTTGTCCCCGCGTCCTTTAGTTACTAAGGGCTCGCTTTTGGCGGCCTTTGGAAGAACAGACGCTTCATTGTTTGATTCTTTGCCCACGTGTGTTTTCCAAGAATGTTTGAGAAAGGCGTGGAAGAAGAATTTGTCTCTCTACTTGTTGGTCTATTTCTTGTCGATCCGCTACATATATATATATATATATATATATATATACATACTGTACATACTGTATATACAAATTAATCAAATGCCACTTGTACGTAAAAAATAATGAAATGGCATCCCATACAAACAATATTTATACATCAAGAGGCCAATCAGTACGTTTAAAAAAGACGTACGCCCAACCTACAGTACAATTCATTGTAGCTAAGTATAGCTAAGTATATGGATCACTGCTGTCTCAAAACCACGGCCGCCAGTCAACATTGGTTTCCAATGATTTTAGCTTTCCTTGAAAGTGGGCGGTCCCTCTCTTCTGTGCGAATCGGGGGAGGGTGGGGCAGAATTTTCGCTTGGTATATAAAAGGAACAATTGCAGACACAGTACATCATTCCGCATTCCAATTTTTGCATCGTACAACTGACCTCACATCATTCACCTAACATAATCAACCAGAGCAATGGCATCGTCCTTTGTGCTGTGTATATATACATATACTGTATAAATAAATAAATAAATATATATATATATATATATATATATATATATATATATATTATATATATATATATATATACACACAGTATACATATATATATTTGACAAATAACAATAAGATAATAAATAAAAAGGTAACACACAAATTTCTCCGACCATAACCTAATCGATATACAATTGAAGTTAGCACCCAGAGGTCCGAAAACGCATCCCAGAGAGGCAGAAGGAATATTTGAAGGCTTAAACATAAATTCAAAGAAAGTAGATTGGGAAAGTGTAAATAAAGATTTAAAGGAAGTAAATTGGGAATTACTTCACGAGAAGACTCCAGAGCAAATACTAGGTATAAAGGAGTCTGAAACCTATATTACTGAAGCATTTTCCAGAGAAACAAAAGAGTAAACATAGCAAGCTCGAAAGAAAAATCAGGATACTATTTAGACAAACGGAAGCAATCCGTAAAACATCTCCACAGATGCAAAACTGATCCAAGGAGACTCAAACTAGAGAGGAAACTAGGCGAAATGGAAGTGAACCTAGAACAAACATTCATACATAAGACAAACGAGGAGGAAAACAAGGTAGCAGAAAACAAAAAAATAACCCAAAATACTTCTACACTTTTGCGAAAAGGAAAATGCAGTGCGAAGAGAGTATTGGTTCGTTGATAGACGGGGAGGCGAAACACACAAATGACCCCCAAAAAATGACCGAACTGCTTAAGGAACAATTTAGCACCTCTAAATCTGAGATGAAAGTAGAAAACACAGATGAATTTTTCGACAGTGATACAAATCAGTCAAGGACAAATTCTGGCACAAACCTATTAATGGACTTAGAGTTCTCGGAAGGAGATGTAATTAAGGCTCAGTAGTATGGGTGCAAAAGGAGAGAGAGTGGAGTGCAGTGCATTGATGCAATGTTGCAATGAGGCCAGTGCCAACCCCCTTGTTGCAAGACACCACCAGTGCCAACCCCAAGGTGCCAAATAAAAGGGGGAGGGGAACTCCCCTGGAAAGCTGTGGGGAGTCCACCTAACCTCTTTGGGGGAGAAGCTGGGACGGTCTCACTCCCCAAATGGGTATACCTAACCTAAGAGAGAAAGGAGAAGGAGAGAGGGGTGTTCGCTTGGCAACTGTCAAGCGCATATTGAAAGTTCATCCCAGCGCTTGCTGTCTTATAAGGTCCTAATCAGCCAGTTGGCGTAGAATCCAGTGCCTCGAGGCATTATCAGCCAGTTGGCACAGTGTGTACATCGTTTGGACAGCAAAGAAACGCACACAAATGGACGTACATTCCCGACTATACGCCCATAAAGTATTACACACAACTATATGCACGATTATATGCGCCGGGTTCGAGACCCGGTGACGGCGCGCTGCAATCCTTCCACACAAATGGATAGTAGATAAATGGGAACCTTGGGTATCCTAGTGGCTAAGACGCTGGATTCCCCGTTAAACTGTAGATCTAAGTTGGATTGTAAACTTTGATCTTTGTCAAAATGAACCATTCGGGCGGAAGCTATCGAACGCAGAGGAAAGCCTACATATGTACACTCCCAGAAAAAAGTTCATCTAAAAATTTCTGAAAACTATAAAAAATTAGTACAAGAAACGTACACGAAACATCCAAAATTTATAATTAGCAATCACGTCAAATTGCATTAATTCACATTAATTCCATTTATTATATAACTCAAACAAATCTCTAGGATTTATTGCACATTTACGTATGATTTCTGAATATACAGGGGCCGGAATAAGACGGTTTACCGAGAATAACGGAATCACCTTGTGAAAAATAACATTTATCATTTACTACAGAAATTACTACTTAGTAAAAGAAGAGGTAAAAATTTGGTGGCTGACTGGAATTCACATGGAATATATATGATAAAAAAATTAAATAAAAAATAATAATGGCATAAGAAATACAAACTAGGAATATATATATAACCAAAAAATAATAATATACAAAACGACAGGACGGAGTATAATCATCAACATAGAGGAGAAGTATGTATATATATATATATATATATATATATATATATATATATATATATATATATATATATATATATATATACACAAACACTTATTAAAGATTTATTCATTAAAAATAAAATTTGAAACACCTTATTCTACCAGCTGAGTTTTAACATGGCTCCTGGATGGCGGAAAGCGATAGATAATATCGATTTTTAAAATTTCAATAAATAACTTCTCTTCGATGAAATTTTATTTCTATTATCTCTCGACGTCATAAACTTTAAGCCGATCAAACCGTTACGGGCAGTTAATTTTTTTAAAAGCTATTTTCCAGGTTTATGGCGATTTATTTTTCAGAGGAACTGGCCGCAGATATCTATGGACATTTATCGTACGTGATCTCTGGACATCATAAAGATTAAACTCACACGTTTATGATACAGCCATCCATCACGACCAGTTAATTTAAAAACAAATTTTTTAGATGGGCCACCATAAACTTAAACCTATTTCCAAATTTATTTTCTTTTGGATACCATAAACTTTAAACCTACGAGAGTTGTCTCGCTTTCATGGGCAGTTAATTTTTCCAAATTTATTTTAGATGGGCCAACATAAACTTAAACCGATTTCCAAATTTATTTTCCAACCTCGTTAAGCCCCTCATATATAAATGGATGTTTATTATATGTTCAAATCTCACTTCCCACACCCTTCTCATAGGCGCCCCAGAAAACAAAATTTATTTTCCAAACAAAGCATTTCTCTCTCTCTCTCCACGGTTCTGGAAGAAATCTATGGAACGGGCAAGATATATTTGACACGCCCCAGATTTCACTGGACAGCCAATCACGCCCCAGGACCTCTGGTTGGTGGATGGTATCACTCACCCAAATTTCACCGATAGCCAATAGGAAACTCGCAATTCGGGTATTGTGGGTGTTCACAATTAGACCCCGTTTATAAAAGGGAGCATTTTCATCACAAGAATCCACATCATTTGTTTTTATCGACCAGTGCTACAGAAATATCTCGCCATGAGCCAATCGCAGCAGCTCTACATCTATCCGGATTTGTTTGAAGACGGGGATTTCTATACAGAAGCTGCACTCTACATTTTCGGAGCAGCTGAACGCAATGATCTTCTATCCACGCAAAGCATTGCAGAAATTTGTGAAGGCGAGAAAGAATCGACCTTTGAAGACGGCATTAAAATGTAAGTAAGTACAAATGCAAAAAACTTCTACAGCATTCCCTGTAAAAGTTGTGATTTAGTATACGTGGGAGAAACTGGAAGAAATATTGAAACCCGTATTAAAGAAGAGAAATATGCCTTCAGAAGTTGTAATACTAATAATGCCATTTTTTATCACGCCAGCCAAAATAATCATGCTATAGATTGGGAATCAAGTAAGGTACTTTATAAATGTAATAATTATGTCAAAAGAAAAATAATAGAATCTGTGTGTATAGAAAAAGTAGATAATTTTAATTTGTGCGAAGGTACTTATAAGTTAGACCCTTTAATGAGATTCTTGGTCAAAAAACCCCTTACGGAGTCGTGGGAACGTGTTCGAACCTAAGTGTGAATTTCTTAAAGGTCTCTGGATTGTTTCCTTACTCGCTTTTAGTAAATGTAATAATGGAAGTAATAAATGTGGAAATAAATATAAATGCAACAGATGTAATAATAAAGGTAATATTATAAATTTAATAATTAGGGTAAAGGTAATAATAATAAATGTTAAAAAAATGTAAATGCAATAATAAATGCAGTAATTATGTCAAAATATTAGAATCTGTATGTATAGAACAAGAAGATAGTTTTAATTTGTGGGAATGTACTTATAAGCGGACCCTGTAATAAAATGCCCTTCCGGTGTCGGGAGAACGGTATCTAACCTAGGTGCGAATTTCTCAATGGTCTCTGGATTGTTTCCTAATCGCCTTTTTCATTCGTTTTTCGGTTTATAAGTTCTGTATAATAAACAACAATGTAATAACCAATGTAATAATAAATTTATAATTTCTGTAATAAATAATTATGCAATATTAAATGTAATAAATTTAATAATAAATGTAATAATTATGTAAAAAAAAAAAAAATAATAGAATCTGTACGTTTAGAACAGGAAGATAGTTTTAAATATGTGCGAATGTACTTAATGAAAATGCCCTTCCGGTGTCGGGAGAATGGGATCTAACCTAGGTGCGAATTTCTTAACGGTCGGTCCCTGGACTGTTTTTCCCTCTTGTTTTGGTTCATTTGTTTTTCTGTATCCACCCGAGGAGGATGCCAGTGGGCGTCGAAACTGTTGTGGAAATAAACTTGTCTATTAGAGTGAGTTTTTATTTTCGTAAGTAATTACGTAATAATTTGTGATTCTGGTTATATATATCGTATCATCCAGTGCAAGTGTTAGTTAATTTTTTAAAATTCATAATAAAACGAAGTGAAACGATATCTGCTTTGTGATTATAATTTGCTGGACGTGTAATATATCCTAACCTAGCGTAGCCTATCAGGGTATAATAAAACCTAATCTAACAGCTGAACCTAACCTGACCTAATTTAATAATCCGAAACTTGTATCCGTACTCGATAGAAGTGTGATATTTTTTCTTATAATACGCAAATTTCGTGAACGTTACTTTGCAAGATCTTAATGGAGGACTTTCTCGTTTCTAATTTATTTAGTAATCTCATTTTATCCTTTTATTTCGGGTTTTTCTTGTTTTTCTATAACGAAAAAATTAATCCCAGGACTCTTTCTCGTTTATAATAATATAACCTAACCTAGCCTAGCCTAACCTAACCTAGCACAACTGAACATAACCTAGTAATTTAATAATTTCTAACCTTGCTAATATAACCTAACCTAGCGTAGCCTAACCGGGACTTAACCTGACCTAATTTAATAATCCGAAAATTGTATCCGTACTCGATAGAGGTGTGATATCTTTTCTTATAATACGCAAATTTAGTGAACGTTACTTAGCAAGATCTTAGTGGAGGACTCTTTCTCGTTTCTAATTTATTTAGTAATCTCATTTTATCCTTTTATTTCGGGTTTTTCTTGTTTTTCTACAACGAAAAAGTTAATACCAGGGCTCTTTCTAGTTTATACGGATGTCTACTTATTAATGTTAGTGGGGATGTTTTGTTTTAAAATTTGACAGTTATGATCTGTATCGTTTTAATGATGTCGTAGATAACATTATAACATTCGCTCTCTATTTATCACCCGGTTTTTGGATTAGCTAAATCGGTTTAATATTTTCTTGCGTCTTATTTTTCTTATGTTATTCTAGCTAACTCCAGACAACTGTATTGAACATAAGGGGACGTATCTTTGTGATTAGCGGTTAATATTTGCGGTTGGGAAGCCTAGTGATTAAGACGCTGGGCTGCTGGTAGGGCGTGGTTCGGAATCAACGTTAAACAGTAGGTCTAAGTTGGAGTGACAAGCTTGACCTTCGTCAGTATGAAGAATTCGGGTGGAAGCAAAACCAGGGTTAACCAAGGCATTGAATAACGGCATTGAATAACGGCATTGAATATTTTGTTAAATTTGCCAGGGCGTCCTACTCGGCATTTTCTCTTTATTTAAACTTCAATTTAATTTAACTTTAAATTAAAAAGAATCATTATGAACTAATCATGTTAATTTCTCCTTAAAGACCGATGAGGAACTTGACGTGTTATAGCTACTTTTCGTGACAGTTTTGATGAAAGGCAAATAAATGATTTGGAGGCTTTACCGCGCAGCCAGTCCAGTGACCTGAATACCGAGATCAAAGTATTGGCTCACATCTGGTTCAACGAATGCCATGTCATCGAGAAACTAATGTAAGTTTCTTGTGGTTAAGAACAAAACACATTGTATTTTCAATCAATTTATTAAATGGTAGAAGGCATGTTTTAGTACAATACGGCTTACAGAACTAGCGTCCATTAAATAAGACTAAAATTAACGGAGACATTTTACAATTATATACATACACACGTAAAACTTTACACAATATAGTTACAAATATATATATATACACGTAAAACTTTAAACAATACAACGAGTGTGTACAAATGGAAACCTTTTTTTCATCTGTCTGCATACCAATTCTTCATTCATCTCAGTTTCGCACAAATCGAATAATTTTTAAAAATTTATAAATCTCTTCCCACGTGACATGTGCAGGAGAAATGAAAGGCAATGCATGCCACAAGTATTGCTAAAATATCCTTAGAAACGGTAAGGATTCCAGACAATTTCAAGGACATGTATCTGTTCGATAAATTGTACAACCACAGGGTCACTCCAGGGCTGAGTGCCGAGTGAATCAAAATAGTACATTCTTTCTCTATTTTTAAAACAGACTGCAAATCAATGAATTCCCACATTACCAACAATGTCGGTGTTCACGATAAGGCTATACCAATCTCTCGTAGTTGACAATTTCAATGTTTCATTCTTCGCAAACACACCGATAAATTTGGAGTGTGTGATTCGGTCATTTTTCATTACTCTCTGGAGTGTATTTGCGTCCATTTTAAAAGTCTGTGACAACGTTCCGGAAGTGGTCAATTTCTATTAGAGCTTGTGATTCGAGGTACCGAGTACACTAATAGGCGCGTCTATAAGATTGTCGAATTCCAACCTGACTGAGATGTTCCCACTTTGTTGTGGACTTAAGTATGTAAGCAGACAAGTCAGGAGTAATATCAAATGAGTAAAGGTTAACTTCGACAAATTCTTTCTGCGTTACGCCAAACCCAAGCTCGTCACAGGCACCGGCAATATGGGCCAGATTACTATAAGCTCTCGCGGAGAGCAGGAACACAGCGTCTGACGAGTTGTCCGTAACCATAGTCCCGCCCAATGCAAATTTAAAGGCGTTCTTTTTATATTTTCCATTCGTCGATGCTTGATCCTGCATTCCATTTAATATCCTTTTAGGTAGAACTCCCAGCGCCACGTTTTCTAGCTGCTTCGAGGCCGACCCGGCGGGCACCGTGTATAGCTTGATCTGTACTCTGCTCATTGGGTATTTTACTGTGACATGTATTGTCTTTCTCAATTTCTACATAATTCGAGGAACTTAATTTCACTCGCCGTACACGTAAATGTTTCCATGATGTGAACCACAACGGGTTTTGCGCCCTCTTCTTGATCAGACACCAGATTTATGCAGATCTCAGGATTCGTGCGGTTGAGTTTTAGTTTCATGTAGACGCCGTTCATAAGCAGTTTCTCCTGGAACCTGAAGTCTGTATTCCCAAAACATTCGTATATCTGTTTTTTAGAATTTTTAAATTTATCCTTTATACTACTTTCTTCTTTAGTCTGATAATAGCCCTCGGCAGTTAAAAAGGTGTCCTTCGCTTCTTTTGAAAAGTTGAGGACATTTTCCAGATAGGCTCGTAGGTGATAATAACCCGTTCCTGCCGAGATGTTAACCTGATTTAAATACACCTCACACTGGCTGAATATGGAGTGTAGAAAGTTGGTTTCAGGGTATGCAGAGTAACTATCATCGCAGTCCGTTCCATCTGAACGGGCTATACGTAGTTTAGCGTACATGTGCATGCAGCTTGGATCAAAAAAGTATGGGCGTGAGCTGGGTATCAAATTCTATAAGGGCACTTGGTGAACTAATTGTGTTTAATGGGTTAATTGTAATAAAGTCGCTATGCTCAATAGAAACATGTGTAGGGGGCATATCAAAGAGGGACAGTTCCGATTCACAACATTGTGAGCTACACGGATGGATGAAACGCGCCATGACGAGTCAGAAATAGTACCACCTCTCTCGATAAGTAGTAATCAGCCTATGTTTCGTGAGAGCAGTGTCCTCAGCTTATATCAATTAAAAAAATGATCAGCCATAGGTTTCATTCGCTAAGAACACTTCTTTTTTGATGTCCTTTTACGTTTAGCACCACGTGTTGGTAACCCCTTCTTCCGGACAGCCCTCTTCTTCTTTCCACCACCACGCATTTTTCTCTTTGTATCTTTGATGATTCCGTCCCGTGTACGTTTTAAATGTTTTTTAGAGCTTCTTTAGGTTTAGTTCCATCCATTATGTCTTCTACTGCATTAAAACCTGATTGTAACGCCTTCCTCCAGAGGTATCTAGCCCCCCTCTTCAACAGTGGGACAGCGGTGCGAAGTATGGTTGAAAAAATGGATCAAAACCCACTCCACGCTGATATCTCACCCCTTGATAGACTGTGAAAGGCCTTCGGGTCATTATAACTGAAAGCAACGAAAGTGTAGCTTCACTGTTAAGCTCCCATCACCGAATGGGAAATTTTTTCCCTCAATCGTTCTTATTTATATCGAGATATTGGTTAATAGATTAGTTGCAACATTCACATAATGGGGCTTTTCATATGTAATGCTCAAACTTTTCCCTCTATGATTCGGGATGTGTGCAATGCGCAGCAGGCGCGCCGGGCGCCTGGGTGTCCCTAACAAATTGATGCTCTACGATATTGCTGTAAATACAGTACATGTCTGGGGATGGACAGCTTTCACTCAATTTCTCCATCTTCAGCTGATACATTAAGCTGGACAAGTCATGTTGTGTCTCGTGAAAGGTATCTCTTTGGGGAGCCACACTATATCGACCCTAGGCCACAATTGTGAACAGCTCTTTGTCTTTAATATTTCGACTAAGCGTTGATTTTAACTTCAACGTGCGTGCAGGCGTGTCTATGTTTATGAATTCAAAAAGTAAATCGGTTGTCAGGTGCGATTTTTAAAGACTCTTGTTTAACCCCGTCACTATATCCATGGCTGTGTCATAATGCCCGATTCCTTGTGTTATATTTGTACTATGGTACTGTACCTCACTGAACACGATTGATCGCATAGTGTTGTCTAAGGTTATGCCTAATTTTTCACACTCATCGATTCTTCTAAGGATCAGAAATATGATTTGCTCATTTTCAAGAGTTAAAAATTTGGTGGCTAGCTGGAATTCACAAACACCAACTTCGTACCAATCACGTTCCAACTCAATGGGCCCATGGAGTTCTGTTACAAAGTTGGCCAGGGTGTTGATAGGATGTACAGACAGAGAAAAAGAGGACGGGAGTATGACATAGAAGTGGTTAGGTGCCATGTTGCATACTATTTAAACTTCATTATTGCAGCAACTTTTATATAGGTGTTAAAGCTTTCTGGGTAACCCAGCCATTTCACCAGGTACATTTTTCTCTTTCCTGAACCTTTGCTGCCTAAAATTTTTTCAATTTTAATCACACTTTTTCCTAAATTAAATGTCACTTTCTGCAACTCCACGCGGTAAAAGCCTCCTGCGATTTCCTCCCCATTCAAATCTTCAACGTAATACATCATTATCTCGCCTTTAGGTCTCATAGCACTAACTTTAAAAATCTCACGTGTCCATCCTTGCTCAAATCCTTCGCGAATTTATTTCCCGAACGTGATAGCCTTACATAATCATCGATTTTGAAACGTGTAGTGTGGTGGTGGTGTTCTACCTCTTCTCACCTCTGTGCGCGTACCTCTTTCTAAAACTTCATTCAGTGTTGTGCCAATCGTACGGTGGTGTGAACGGTTGTATGCCGAGGCCATTTATCCCAGAATGTTTATATATCTGCATGTGTTTTTTGTATAAAATAACGATGTATGCGTTCCTTTATGGTAAGTTGAACTCTTTCAGCTAAAGAGGCTTTATGTATAGAACTGGTAGTGTAGTAACTGATATTAAACTCTGTCAACATGTTCTGAAAAACGCGGCCTATAAATTCTTTCCCCATATCCGTACAAAAATAGCCAGGAACCCTGTCTTCTTTCAACATCAACGTTTTGGTCGCTTTAGCAAATATTTCAGGCGATTTATTTTTCAGAGGAATTAGCCACAGATATCTAGAGAGTACATCTATTATGAATTGGATTTAGCGGTAGCCGTCGTTATACATTGAATATCTTTGCATGTCTCTTAAATCCGCCTGCCAAATAGAGTCAATCGACGCAGCTGTCGTCTTGGCTGTTTTAAACCTTTTTCTCACCGGTTTATGAAGTGTATAAGCATCCTGCTCCCGCAAAAACCTCTCAACATCTTTTTCCACTACTCCATCATTGTAAACACCTCTGTACAGTCTATTAAAGCCGCCATAGGAGGCGGGGTTAGAAGTGTCATAATAGCGTTTTCTTAATATGTTAGCCATTTGCGTACTTAAAAGACGTGTGGATAAGGTTGGACGTTTGCTCTCTTCTTTCTCCTCTTCAGAGATGCTACTGTTGGGGGTGATGGTGTACTCAGTTGTGACACATGCGAGACTTGTTCCAAGTCTTTTAACCTATTCAGATTTCCTATCAATGTTTTGGGGACATTTATTTGTTGTAGTCTTGCTTTAATATGCTTCCATCCTGTTGGTAAGGGCCTGTCCCACTTTCTCATCAGATCATGGACAATGTCGACGATAATGGATCCCTGTACCCTTGTTTCTTCAACAATGACCTCGCCTGTATCGGTCCACTGTGTGTTGGGGTTCTCACTCAATAGATTATAAAGACTTAAGCCTTTATTCCGCAATGTATGTGGAAGACTGCTTTTTAACAGATGCTCGATGTGTTGCGTTCCGTTATTCTTTGGCTGGTCATCTCTAACGTCGGGCCCAGGCCCTATGTCGCTATGCTCAGCGTTGCTAGCGCTGTGCCTAATAACCACGGAGAGCTCTGTAGGATTCTTATAATGTTCGTACTCATGAAGAAATTTCTGCAGAGCCTCTTGGTACAAGATCCTTTTCTCATTAGGTGACTTTTCATTGTTTAATAGGGCTAAGGACTCGCTTTCCATTCTTTTAAGCCTACTTTAACGGGGTTCTAGAACCGTGTCTGGAATCTTTGAACTTTGCAATGAAGCATACACCTCATGCGGAATCACTATCACTTTCTTTAGCATATTATTCTAGTCAGCAAATGCCCCAAAACTGAAAATAAGATGGGGAGGAATGATCTCCTTCTTTGTACAATAATTCATTTTTTCTTCTCCACAGTTTGACTTTTACGAGCGAGCGCACGTATTATGTTCTTGTAACGACGTAAGCGAGCCTTCTGATGGGGTTTCATCGGTACATTACATTTTATAACGTTAAGACAGATTTCACAGATGCATTTTAAAAAGTTGGAGTCGATATTTTTAACAAACATCTGTTGCAATGCCCGGAGCAATCGTTGATAGATTTTTATTAACTCACGATATTTCTTCAGCCTATTTGTCATTCTGGAATATACACCATTTCAGGATCGTTTGGGAATATATTCGTTCTTAGAGGCACCCAAAACGTGTTTCGAGGGTGAAGGTCACAAAACAAATATCCATAACGCTGACTTGTGGCTTCTTTATAAACCTCCAAAAACTCCTTACGTTGATTCGGAAACATTTGATTGGCTAATACCCCAATTTGTGACACCTCTACGTTGCGCTAATAAGAATAGATATTTTACATTTAACGACACATCGCGCATGTATCTATTTTTGAAAAATAGATTCTGATTGATGAAGAATATGCTTATGTTAAGATGGTGGGAGAACACTGTAAATGTCTCGGCAAACGTTTTATCCATTTCCAACAAGAGATCTTCAATTACAATGACTGTATGCTCATCTCCCTTTAACGAATTAACGTCATATACTGTATACCTTTGTGGAACAAAATATCATCTTGGTACTTGTTGAACACTGATTGATACGTCGAATAGCACCATATTAGTTGATGCACAAATTTTGAGAACATCTCTCCCTTATCTTTAATGATTTTAAGCATAAACACAGTTTTACCACATCCTGTGTGGAGGGGCTTGTGAACCTGAATTTTTCTACAGACTCCATCTCTAACACGTCACACCCCAAAGTTGGTTATTTACAAAATATAACAAAATTTAAGTGCTGCTCCTTATATTCTTGTTTTTCTTCTTCCACAGAAACGTGAATGACGACGATGTACAGCCCCCTCCATCATCGATATTACGGAGGACCCCGATGACCGTGTAGCTACAGACCCCATCCCCGCTGTCGAGACCTCACCAGAGATACCTGTAGAATGCGGCAATTCAAAGCGGAAGCATGATGAAGAACCCTCCACATCAGGTATAAAGCGTGCCAGTATTGCGCCGGTTGTAGAACCCCAGTAATAGAGCCCCAACCCTCTACGTCTTACGACACAACCCCCACAATAGTACCTCCCTCAAATATACCCCCTTATTCCTGTTCAATTCTGGGTACTTCCTCCACACCTGCAGCAGCTTCTCGTGTTGTGGAGGAAGGTATAACATTCGAGTTGGTGCGCAGCGCTACCCCCAACTCTGCCCTGACTAGAAATCGGTACATTGTCAGGGTTGACCCTGGATCCCTGTATAGCAATGGCGTTGGACTGCGACGCGTAGTTGAACGTATTGTGGAGTTTGCCCTTCAGAACCGCGACGAACGTGAAGTCCGGACGAGGTTGTCCTTCAGGTTCGGTTCAGATGACGAGGACGTAGATGATTTTTGGGTAGTAATACCGTTCAGACGCTTGGCAGCTGTCGACAGAGAATATATCTTGGGCTGTATAATGCAGGACTCTCAAAGTAGTACAGCCTTCAATATGGACAACTTCATGTTAGATATTGACAGAGTATTTCGGGTTGCGGGTCATAGTGCCACACCTTATACTCTTAATTTCAATTCTCCAGTTATTTACAGAAAGTATTTAAACGTCGATCGTGGTTGCGACTTTATAGCAATAGTCTTAGTTCATATGTTGACTGTGCTAAATACATAGACGCAAAAAATTTGGTTGCCTACAGTTGTGTAACGTGCCCGTAAACTGGTTTCAGAGTGTAAGCTTGAGTTTGAGTGTAATATGGATCCTGAAGAGCTGAGAAGGGTCGAGCAGGAAATGAATGTTCGTATAGTTATATTTGGAATGGATGATCGTCGTAGGGCTGCGTATGTTTTTAAAAGCTGCGTGAGAGATCGTACAAGACCTCTATTTATTTTAGGATTGTCAGGAACATCGTATCTCCTCATCCGTAACAAAAGGACTCTCTACGCTAGTTATGATAAAAGTCGAAAATATGGAAGGCACCATGATCTGTGTAAAGGATGTCTCGAGTTTGCTGATGATATAGTGAAACATTGTAAGGAATGCTACATGGTATGTGAGCAGTGTAAAAGCCCCAAATGTGAAAGTCATGTAGTTGAAACTGAGAAGAGGGCGTGTAATGTGTGTAGACGTACATTTTTCAATAATAACTGCTTTGAACTCCATAAATCAATTGGCACTTGCAGAAAAATGAGAATTTGTAAGTGCGGTATGTTTCACATGATGGATAATTGGGGGAATTTCAAACATAAATGCGATGAAATTCACTGTTCTTCATGTCATGAAAAATATAAGGCGGATAGAGTGAAGCATGTAGGTTATATGAAAGATACTAAGTCTAAAAATAAACCTTGTATAACCGTGTACTACGATATAGAAACTTACACGAAAGCTGAAACCAAAGAGATTATTCCACATTTACTCGTAAGTCAGACTATGTGATGAGTGCAGAGAGATTGAGTGTGATGAGTGTCACAAATGTGGTAAACGGACAAACGTTTTTAAAACGATTGCACAAAATGTTGTCCAACCTTATATATCACGGAATACCTATTTTGCTCACTCAGAAAATATTCTCCTATCAATGTTGCCAGATAGTGAGCAAAAGCTGCGCAAAGTTGCAATCGATCGAATAATACAGGCAAGAAAGTGTAAGGAAGCCAATACAAGGAAAATCAGAGAATTTAGAGTACCAGAATTGAACTTCAAAGCATCACATTGGACAGACATCATCATCTGGGATAGGATTGATATCAGTGAACGACCTCTCACTTCTAAATTGTGTGATGAAGAATTGATTGAGTACGAAACAAAACGTTTCAAAGTTGAGCAATACCCCATTCACACAGAACGTCGAAAGAGCCGTGAAGTTGGTTACAGATGCATCAGCATCAGTAATATCACAGGAATCAAGAGACGGATTTATTAGGTCAAGAATAAAATGTCGCGCTCTGCTTCCCTCACTTGAAACCAAAAAGGATCTGATGCCTCTCCTGAAAAAATAATAGTATTTGAGATGAACGGGTTTTATATCGTATTCAAATGTAATTGATTTACGGCATCCAACCGAATGAGACCAGATACAATTTCATTTCAATACAATGTATGCACAATGGTGTTTTTTAAGTATAGTTTTGCATTATAAAGCGGTTTTCTTCAATTATTTTTTTTGATAGAACACTTAGTTTTTATGTTATGAACATTTTTATTCATGGACAACTGGCTGATGGCCATTTTGCTTTTATGTAAAAATGCGAGAGATGATTTGAGTTACAAACATTAAATGACTGAACACATCATTTTTATATTCAAATACACCAAAAACCAAGTGAGGCAAATAAATTTTAAATAAAAAGTTGGGTTTCACTCCGCCCTATTATACAGTTATACATGTCGAGCGGGTTCCCTTTGGGTCGCTCAAATGTAGAAGACGACGATAGACTATGAATTCCGGAGGTGGTCCCCTTCGTTGGAGTTGGAGTTATATCCGAAGGATGAAGGACAACGTCACTCTTGGGTTACGAGAACTCCAAAAAAAACTCTTTGGGGGTGTCACGTCTCACGTCAACACTAGTGGACGTACTAGGCTCACACACCTTGTCGTATAATGTTTGTGGTTTCCACTGACCATTCCTACCTCAATTAGTTGTAAAGTTTCAGGAAAGTTACCATCAAGTTCTTCCTGATTTCATTTCACGGAGCACGGTGGAGACTTCGAGAGAAAACACTGTATCTATATTGAGTTTCGCGGTGAATGGAAACAACGAAGTTCACTTTAACAGGATTTTTATTAATTCACTTCGATTTCACAATCTTTTGATGAGAACAAATAAATTTGGTTAAATTTAAGAAGTGAAAGTTATCTGATTCGCCAGGTGAGATTTAAAAATGAAAAATATATAAAAAAATCAGTTAAGTAGCACAATGTACAATTTACGATTTATTTAACTTTAAGAAGTGAAGGTTATATGATTCTCAAGGTGAGGTTTAATATAAAATAAATCTTAAGATTAGTTAAGTAGTACAATGTACAATTTATGCTGTTTATGCTGCGGCAGAGTTTAAGTATTTATAAAATGGGTTTAATTAGATTAGGACGAGGTAGTGCCACTGCAAAATTAATCACAGAATCAATCACAGAGCCTGCGTGGTTGAGAGTAACAAGAGAGCAAAGAACCTTGTTGCCGGCGCTCTCGGGGTTTTTTCAAACCTCGGGGTAGGCGGAGACGAGGTAAACTAAGGGTCACCCTCTTACGGGAGGAGTTTATCAGCAAACGCCTATGATAGTTCTTAACATTCAGATTTGGGCGGAGGTAGATTCAACTTACAGCCGCGATTGGGAAATTTTGACTCGGGAGAGTTCCGGGGGTGAACCAATCACGATTGAAATAGTTTCTGCGGAGTCTACATTTTTTTTTATAATAAAGCATACTTGTAGGGCCGAGAGGGGCCAGGATGGCGGTGTGAAGGTAGGGTGGAGCCCGTACAAAAGGGAATCGATTGGGAAGGAAGTTATAGAGCGCAAATGAATCTTATATTCGAAACAATTAATTTACGTGATTTTGCGGAAGATAAATAGTGATCAGAGACAGCTGATATTTGGTGTGGAAGTGGGTTAGGATAAGGGAAGACGTGCCGTATATAGGTTGATACAATTATGCTTTATCTATGGGAATGGTAAAAGATTTTAGTAAAATTTACTAATAAAAAACGAAAAGACTGATGTGTTTATAGACGCTCGCCTTGCATAGCGTGATGCTGACAACAACGGAGGTGGAGAGATCGAAGAATTCATGCGATGAGCATATTTTCATATATATATATCGCATTTAATGATTTAATTTGAGATTACAGGGGGTTACACTGGATTACATGGGGTTACTTCAGATTACATGGGGCTACTGCGGATTACATGGTGTTACTCCGGGTATGAAAGATTGCACACTCTGTGATGTCAGAACCAAGGAATTTTGGGTTCAACATTAGAAAGCAATTCGTTAGAGACGAACTCGTTTTGGACCGTAGAGTTTTACACTACGGGACATACATACTAATCAGTATTCAGCGAGTACCAAAATGATATTTTGTTCCACAAAGGTGTATATAGGTGTATATGACGTTAGTTCGTTAAAGGGAAATGAACATACGGTCATTATAATTGACGATCTGATGTTAGAAATGGATAAAACGTTTGCTCTTAACATAAGCGTATTCTTCGTCAATCAGAATCTATTTTTCAAAAATAGATACATGCGCGATGTGTCGTTAAATACACAATATCTAGTCTTATTCGCACAAAGTATAGATGTGTCACAAATTGGGATATTAGTCAATCAAATATTCCCGAATCAGCGTAAGAATTTTTTGGAAGTTTATAAAGAAGCTACAAGCAAACGTTACGGATATTTGCTTTGTGACCTTCATTCGCGAAACACGTTTAGGGTTCTTCTAAGAACGAATATATTCCCAAACGAGCCTGAAACGGTGTATATTCCAGAATGACAAAGAGGCTAAAGAAATACCGTGAATTAATAAAAATCTATCATCGACTGCCCCCGGCACTGCAACAGCTGTTTGTTAAAAATATGGACTCCGACTTTTTAAAATGCATCTGTGAAATCTGTCTTAACGTTATAAAGTGTAATATTCCAATGAAACCCCCTCAGAAGGCTCGCCTACGCCGTTACAAGAACATAATGCGCACACTAGCTCGTAAAAGTCAAACTGTGGGGAAGAAAACACGAATTTTTGTACAAACAGGGGCTCATTCCTCCCCATCCTAGTTTCAGTTTTGGGGCCTTTACTGACTAGTTTAATATAATGAAGAAAGTAGTCGTGATTCCACACGAGGTGTATGCTTCACTACAAAGCTCAAAGAACCCAGATACGGTTCTAGAACTCCGTAAAAGCAGTCTTAAAAGAACGAAAGGCGAATTGTTAGACCTATGAAACAGTGAAAAGTCACCTGAGGAGAAAAGAATCTTATACCAAGAGGCTCTGCAGAAATTTCTTCACGAGTACGAGAATTATAAGAATCCGACAGAGGTCCCCGTAGTTATTAGGCACATCGCAGACGACGCTGAGCATGGAGGCATGGGACCTGGGGTCGAGGCTGGAGACGACCAGCCAAAGAAAAACGGCGCGACCCCATAACATATCGAGCATGTAGTTGTCTCCCACATACATTGAGGAATAAGGGCTTAAGTCTTTATGATCTATTGTGTGAGGACCCCATTATACAGTGGACCGATACAGGTGAAGTCAATGTTGAAGGAACAAAGGTACAAAGCTCGAATATCGTCGTTGACATCGTCCATGACCTAGTGAGAAAGTGGGATAGGCCCTCTCCAGCAGGATGGAAGCATATTAAAGCAAGACTACAGCAAATAAATGTCCCCAAATTATTGATTCGAAATCTGAACAGATTAAAAGACTTGGAGCAAGCCTCGCATGTACCACAACTGAGCACACCTTCACCCTCAGCGGTAGCATCTCTGAATGAAGAGGAGAAAGAAGTGGCCAAACAACGACGATCAACCCTCCCCGCGTGCCTCTAAAATACGCAGATCGCTAACATATTAAGAAAATGTTATTATGACATTTCTAGCCCAAACTCCCTCGTCGGCATTGATAGACTGTACAGAGGCATCTATAAATTAGAGAAAGTAGGGAAAAAGATGTTGAGACTTTTTGCGGGAGCAGGATGTTTATACACTTCATAAGCCGGTGAGAAAAAGGTTTAAAACAGCCAAGACAACAGCAGGCTCGATTGATTCTATTTGGCAGGCGGATTTAGTAGACATGCAGAGATATTCAGTGTATAATAATGGCTACCGCTACATCCTATTCATAATAGATGTATTCTCTAGATATTTGTAGTTAATTCCCCTGAAAAATAAATGGTCTGAAAGAGTTGCTAAAGCCACCAAAACGCTGATGTTGAAAGAAAACAGGATTCCTGGCTATTTTTGTACGGACATGGGGAAAGCATTTATAGGCCTAGCTTTTCAGAACATGTTGACAGAGTTTAATACCAGTTACTACACTAGCAATTCTATGCATAAGGCATAATTAGCTGAAAGAGTTCAACGTACCATAAAGAAACGCATGCATCGCTATTTCACACATTAAATCAGAGATATAGACATTCTGGATTCGCTGGCCTCATCCTATAACCGATCACACCACCTTGCAATTGGTACAACATCTAACGAAATTTTAGGAAGAGGTACGCACACAAAGTGTGATGTAGGAAAAGACAATCGTAGAGTGCTACCACAGTCTGCCCGTTTCAAAATCAATGATTCTGTAAGGCTGTCGCGATCGGGTAATAAACTTGTGAAGGGATTTAAGCAAGGTTGGACACGTGAGATTTTTAAAGTTAAGGCTATGAGACCTAAAGACGGGGTAATGTATTACGTTGAAGATTTGAATGGGGAAGAAATTGCAGCGGGCTTTTACGGCAAGGAGCTGCAGAAAGTGACATTTAATTTAGGAAAAAACGTGTTTAAAATTGAAAAAATTTTAGGCAGCAAAGGTTAAGGAAAGAGAAAAATGTACCTGGTGAAATGGCTACGATACCCAGAAAGCTTCAACACCAATATAAATGCTGATGCAATAATTAATCTTAAATAGTATGCAACATGGCGCCTAACCACTTCTACTTCACACTCCCATCCTCTTCTTCTCTGTCTGTACATCCTGGAAACACCCTGGCCAACTTTGTAACAGAACTCCACGGCCCATCGAATTGCGTCATGAATCATATGAGAGAGGAATATGTGAAATTCAAATGTCTACCAAGTTTTTAAGTATTGATAATAAAGAATCCGTTTTTATGGTTCTTAGAAACCGTGATGAGCGTGAAAAGGCTGTTGTAACTCGGAACGAAACCATGCGTGCCGCCCAGAGTGGGTAGGCACAGTTCTACACTACAGTAGTAACACTAGGCCCGCGTCATTATGGTGCAGCCGCGGATGTTGTGAGACTTAAATGTTAGTTTGAAAAGTTCAAATCTTACGGATGATTTAGTATACAAAATCTTAAACAAAGATACCCCGGCACATACTCTCACTCTAAAATCAGAGGCTAACAGAAATATTAAAGACAAACGGTTGTTCATAATTATAACCGAGGTCCGAAATGGAGCCGCCCTCCAAAGAGATACCTTTCACGAAACACAACATGACTTGTGCAGCTTAATGTATCAGTTGAAATTGGAGAAATTGAACGATGGCTATCCTCTCTCAGACATGTGCTATATTTACAGTAATGTCGTGGAGCATCAGTTTGTCAATGTCGCAACTAACCTACTAGCCAATATCTCAATATATACAAGAACGATTGAGGGGAAAAGTTTTCCATTCGGTGATGGGAGCGTAACAGTGAAGCTCCACTTTCGTAGCACTGTGATATAATGACTCGAAGGCCTTTCAGTCTATCGAGGGGTGAGATACCAGCGCGGGAGTGGGATTGGATCCATTTTTTTCATCCATACTGCGTACGGCTGTCCCCTTGCTGAAGAGTAGTGCCAGATATCTTGGCAGGAAACCGTTACCTAAAGCCTAAAGAATCTCTAAAAAAGCACTTAAAGCGTACAAGGGACGAAATCATCAAAGAAGCAAAGAGAAAAATGCTTGGTGGTGGGAAGAAGAAGAGGCTTGTCCAGACGAAGAAGAAGGGGTTACAAGCAAGTGGCGTTAAACGTAAAAGGACATCAAAAAAGAAGTGCTCCAAATGTCTGAAACCTATGGTTCATAATTTTTTTTAACTGATATAAGCTGAGGATATTGCTCTCATGACTCATAAGTTGTTCACTACTTGACGAGAGAGGTGCCACTATTTCTGGCTCACCATGGCGCGTTTCATCCACCCGTGTAGTTCACAGTGTTGTATATCTGAGCTGTCCCTCTTCGACATGCCCCCCAACACAAGTTTCTATTGAGCACAGTGATTGATTTTATTACAATTAACCCGTTATACACCATTAGCTCACCGAGTGCTCCTATAGAGTTCATGATTCCTAGCTAAGGCCCTTACTTTTTTATCCAAGCTGTTTGCACATGGACGCTAAATTACGAATAGCACATTCAGATGGAACGGATTGCGAAGACAAATACGTTGTATTCCCAGAAACATGCTTTCTACACTCCATATTCAATCAGTGTGACGTGTATTTTAATCAGGTCAACATCTCGGCAGGAACGAGTTACTATCACCTACGACCCTATCTGGAAAATGTCTTCAACTTTTCAAAAGAAGCGAAGGATACCTTTTTAACTGCCGAGGACTATTATCAAGCTAAAGATGAAAGCAGTATAAAGGACAAATTTAAAAATTCTATAAAGATGTATGAATGCTTCGGACGCCTGCATATAGACTTCACATTCCAGGAGAATCCTGAGATCTGTTTAAAGCTGGGGGCTGACCAAGAAGAGAGCGCAAAGCCCGTGGTGATTCATGTTATGGAAACATATCTTCGCGTGCGCCGAGTGAAATTAAGCTCTGCTAAACAACTAGAAATTGAAAAAAATTTACTACACGCCACAGTAAAATACCCAATTAATAGAGTACAGATCAAATTATACACGGTGCCATCAGAGCTGGCATCGAAGCAGATAGAAAACGTCGCCCTTGGATCTCTACCTAAAAGGTTATTAATTGGGATGGAGGAACATGTTTCTGTGAATGGTAAATATTAAAAGAATGCCTTTAATTTCGAAAATTTTGGCCTTAAAATTATAATCCTATACGTCAATGGAGTCGCCTTAGGTGGGACATTAGAAACGGATTATTCAAAAGAAGCCGTGTTCCTGCTTTGCTCGAGAGCTTATAGTAATCTTGCACATATTGCCGGTACTTGCAACGAATTCGGAATCGGCGTAACACAGAAGGAATTCATCGAACAGGCTAACCATTACCCGTTTGACATCACTCCTCACTTATCTGCTAGCATGAACACGCACTTAAGTCCACATTAGAGTGGAAACATCTCAGTCAGATTGAAATTCGCCAAGCCGCTAGACGCCCCTATTAGTGTACTGGTATACCTCGACTCTCAAGCTCTAATAGAGATCGATAGGTTTAGAGGCATAGTCACAGACTTAAAAATGGACGCGAATACACGCCAGAGAGTAATGAATAGTGACCGAATCACACGCTCCAAATTTATCGGTGTGTTTGCGAAGAATGAAACGCTTAAACTTCCAGACACGAGACACTGTGGAGCACTTATTCTAGATACGGATGTTAGCGGAGGTGAAACGATTCATTGGCTAGTGGTTTATTTTAAAAATAGGGAAAGAATATACTATCTTAACTCATTGGGGGTACATCCTTGGAATGATGCTATTTTTGTAAAATTTCTCAAGCAATTCCACATTCCCGAAATTGTCTGGAACCCTTACCGATTACAGGGGTACTATAGCAATATTTGCGGGATGTCCTGCCTTTCATTTCTCTTGAATATGGCCCGCGGGAACGAATTTACAATTTTTTTAAAATTATTCCATATATATATTATATATATCTGTATATACACATATATATATATATATACATATATATATACACACAGTATATAATTATAACTTAAGTATTTGGAACAATATTGCGTAAAATATAAAATGTCCCCAATTATATTAGTTTGTGTAGCGTTTAAGGATGAGTCTTATGCTCTGTAGCTTATTTAAAATGTAATGGCTGTTAATTCTGTAAATTATTTAAGGTGGATATAAATATATAATGTATACAAAATATTGATACCAATGTCACTCCTATGTGTGACAAACATTGAAGGACATATTACGTAAAATTGTGTTCTATACAGTAAACGCTATTATGTACCATTTTATAAAACATTCCTCATGGCGCTATCATTTAATAAAATGTTGAAGATACATGGCTTGTTCTTGCCCGACACACACATACACCAATAAAATAGAAAAACTCACATTACTTCGTCGATGATATGACAATCGCTGGGCTGAGTATGCAGTAAAACTTGTACCTCCGTATCCAAATCCTCGTCCACGAATTGAGTTTCTTCTAAACTATTACGAAAAGTCTCTATGACACGATCGAGTTCCGCATCGGTCCTTTAAGGAAAAAATACACGGTTGTAGACAGAAATTTAAAAATTATTTTTGGCCAGTTCATACATTTTTCTGAAGAAAGTCTGCAGGCTAATGGATTATGATATAATTAAAACGTAAAAGTAGAAATTTGAACCCCCTTTAAGAAAAAATGACGAATAACTTTGCACTTTAAATGAGACACTGCGGCTCACTTATTCTAAATACGGTTGTTAATGGTGGAGGAGGGTATCAGTAGATATCTTTTTATTTTAAAAATAGGGACCGCTGGCGTTTGTGCTGTGAAAGCGAGAGAGAGAGAGAGCGACGCTTAAACAGCTAGGGTACCCGGACAAATAATTAACAGTAAGCAATTAGCCTAAACAGATCGTTCACATATACTCTGACACACTCTTTGCATGATGGTAAAAGCTCCTTAAAATTATTCGAGATCTAAGGGAAAATATTGAATGCCTGGTTAGACTAGTTGAATGCCCGGATAGGTTAATTGATTCACGGTTAGCTCAATTGTACACGTTTAACGAAGTGTTAGGTTACAGCAGTGATAAAATCCCTCCCTTTAATGTCTGCAGTAATTCATTCTTGGTACGAGTCAAAATATGGTTACATTATGGATCTTTATAAAAATAATTAACACTTCTAAAGGAATCTTGATTAATATAATGTAGGACCGTATTAACCACTGAGCTGAATGCACATGATATATATATATATATATATATATATATATATATATATATATATATATATATATTCTATATAGACAGAGAGCGGTAATCAGTTTAAATCACATTTTACAATTTAGTAAAGATTATGTAATAAATCATAACGCGGACACTTTAAAATGCCTAATTTATGCCAATTATTTACCAACCCCCTTTCTTTATTGGGTGGAAGGATGATTAGCTGGGCATACTACGCATCCCCCGGCTTCACCGGGTCTCGAACCCATGGGTAGATAATAAACAATTAGCCTAATCGGGTCATTCAAATACACTTTGATACACTCTTTGTGTGGTAAAAGTTGCTTAAAATTATTCGACATCTATTGGTAAATAGAGAAATGCTATAACATACGAGCGTATTAATTTTTTCTACTTACATCTCATTTGTATCCGCTTCAGCTGTATCATTCTATTCGGCTTCACAAATGTTTGCCATGTCATGCGACGAAAATAAATTTCCCCGGCCAGCTGCGGCAAAAAGTTGTAGAGTTGCACCAGCACTGCAGGAAGACATGATAAAATCACTCTTTCGTGTATATATATATATATATATATATATATATATATATATATATATATATATACATATATATATATATAGATATGTGTATATAACCTACGTATCATTTTCATCTTCAAACACCTGTTGTGACGTGAAGATTTCTGCTTGACTATCTGAATTCATGACGAGTAGCAATGCGTGGTTATTCATTGGAAAATATCACCTAATATGGTGCCGAGCTGAAAATGGCCCATTTCTATATGCGGCTGCGCTGCCCCATTTCGAGTGACGAATAGCTGTACACCAATCACAAGCTCGCAGACTTCCTGATTGGACAGTGATACCTTTTTGGGCGTTTAGAAATTTCTATGATAGTCGAGTCAGCACATGCCCAGGACGAATAGATGAAGAGAGAGAGAGAGAGAGAGAGAGAGAGAGAGAGAATGAAAATGAGAAGGTTTATTGGCAGACTATATAGCCCATATGACAAATATTATAAATACAATGACAGTTTACATACTAAGGATAGAAATGTATACAAATAATTAGAAATAATACAATAATGTCGAGGTTAAGTGGAGCTACAGACAGGCGTTTTCGCACCAAGAGTTCCATAGCTGAGAGGACAAACGGCAGACTTATGGATAGTTTGGATAATCGAGTTGGTTGATTTTTTAATTCTTTGCATTAGACTGTATTTTCTTGTCACCTCCGGGAAGCTCGGGACATTGCGGGCAGCAAATATTTGCGAAGCTAAGCATCTCCGGGAATTTTTATGTAAGAGCCTAAAAGACCTGCTGCACAACAAATTTAGAGTTCTACCAGAACCTTTTTTATAATTCGCCATGTTCAAATTTTTGTACCAACTGTTGGATATAGTTGCTACATATGCCTACCAAGAAAATGACAAGAGCATCTTGTAAATGAATTGTTGAAGTTTCAGTTATAAATATGCGTAGAAAACCTCATTACATGGGTAAACCCTTTATAGTAAAATCTAGTTTTAATATTTCGAACCTTCATATTAGTATACTCATGTTTTCGTCTTTGTAGAGTACTATATACACACAACATCATATATATATATATATATATATATATATAGTATATATATATATATATATATATATATATATTATACATAAATAAATATATATATGATATATATACATATATGTGATAGAGAGAGAGAGAGAGAGAGAGAGAGAGAGAGAGAGAGAGAGAGAGAGAGAGAGAGAGGGCAGACAAAGAAATAGACAGAGAAATTCCTTTTTTCCTGCCGTTTGCAGACATCTTAGAATCATCAGGAAGCGAAAAACACACGTGATGTTCAAGGAAACAGAAACAAAAGGGCGCTTGTGTCTTCCTAAAAAGGTCCGCGAAAAATTGGCGTCTTACGAGCCTATATAAGGCAGAGTTCACTGGAATTCGCTCTCATTCCGCTCTTTACTTCTCCTCGTGAATCTCACCTCACATAGCGTCGCTTCGACCCCAGCTGGCCTCAGTCCTTCAAGTCACATTTCAACCATTCAGGGAACGAAATAACACTTGAGGCGACTCTACAATTCCATCCTGCATGACCATCCTGCAAGAAACAACATTGCTGCTGTAGGCGTTTTCCGCTGGCCCCTCTGCAACAAATCTCTACCAGCTTTCATCACTCATCCTCTCGCCGTCAAGGCCAATCTGACTACAGAAATACCCTTCGAGGCCCAGGTCCGTAAACCTCCTATTAAGCTACAAGCCAAAAATCCATTTCGCTCTTCACTCATCCTTCACCACAACTTGATCGGCGCCCGTTCAACGAGTATTTCAACAAACCCTCTACAGTCTCCAAGTTCACCTTCAGCGAAACGCAATACGGTCAACCTTCACCTAGGTCTACAGTCTCCAAGGTCAGCAAGAGCGAACGCAATACGGTCAACCTTCAAGTAGGTCTTCAATCTCCAGAGTATTCATCATTTGCGGTAAGCCTCCTTTGCCTTCGTTTTAAGCAATTCCCACGAAGCCTACACAGTGTAATTTCAGCGTCGCGATTATGATATATCCAAGTGTACGCAAGCAACAGGGAAAATAACTCTCTCATTAAGACCGCAGTAGGCCTAGTCAAGTCTTGTACCAATACCGTAATTTAGTATCACCCTGTTATTCTGATCATTCGTATAATTTACTTATCGTGCATCTTATTGTTTATGTGCTCTTTTTTGCATTTCATACTTAACGACCTTATCCATTTACTGTACCAACCGTACGGGCATTATTTCCCTTATTTGTTATCAATAGGCCTAGTTATTTATTTCTGTGTTCACTCGGCATGTCATTAGCCTACCTAAATTAGTGTTTATCATCATTGTACTTACTTAACAATTAGACTGTATAACCATTTCTTATTGCTAATACTCAGTCATCTTTAGCATAATATAAATGCTGTTATATCATTGTTAATCATTGTAAATAACTTTATTGAACTGTTAATCGCTGTGAACAAATAATTGATTTATTTTCCTAATTAAACACAAAACAACAAGGTAATTTCTCTCTCCTATTTAAATATTGTTTATTTGGGCAGTAGGCCCAAATTGGTGACCCTAATTTCAAATAATTTTATTCAGTAATTATAGTAAGCCTACTTTCTTAGACACATCAAATCGGTGATCCGTAGGCCACTATATATATAACGAAGCATTTCATTATTCTTTATTGCTGGATAGTAAGCCCCAATCTTCTACGTTTTTAAATATGTTTGTGTCAATACACTGTATTAGGAATCAAATCCACAAGGCAGTGTTTAATTCAAGAATTGCACTGAAGAAAATTTACTTTATTCCATGAATAGTAAGATTTAATATGATCCAAAAAAAATCACATTAAAAATAGTGCAGTAATGTTGAAGAGAGAAATTAATTAGAGTACATCATATTAATTCCATTCATTGGAATGTGAAATGCGCAAAATATCTAAATGCCATAAATTCCATTTTTTATAAATATGGATAGAAAATGACATTAGCTGGGTATGCCTTACTAAAACTTAAAATCTAGTTTTAATATAAAGTTATATTATTTTTTATATTATAATTTAAAGATAAATTTTATTCGGACCTTTATGTTAGTATACTCATGTTTTCATCTTGGTAGAATACTATATATATATATATGCGCCTCGGTGGTGTAGTGGTTAGCGTCGCTGACTACGAATCCATCGGCCCCGGGTTCGAGACCCGACGGCAGCCGGCGCGCAGCAAAACCCAGCTGTTCATCCTTCCACACAATAAAGAAAGTGGTTGATAGATAAACGGGTACCCTGGTTGGCCTAGTGGTTAAGACGCTGGGCTGCTGATGAGGCGTGGTTCGGATTCCACGTTAAACTGTAGGTCTAAGGTGTAGTGAAAAGCTTGACCTTCGTCAGAATGAACAATTCGGGCGGAAGCTAACCAAACCAAAGGTTATATATGCGCCTCGGTGGTGTAGTGGTTAGCGTCGCTGACTACGAATCTATCGGCCCCGGGATCGAGATCCGGTGACGGCAGCCGGTACGAAGCAAAACACCCAGCTGTTCATCGTTCCACACAATAAAGGAAGTGGTTGGTAGATAAATGGGTACCCTGGTTGGCCTATTGGTTAAGACGCTGGGATGCTGGTGGGGCGTGGATCGGATTGCACGTTAAACAGTAGGTCTAAGGTGGAGTGAAAACTTTGATCTTCGTCAGAATTAACAATTCGGTCGGAAGATAACAAAAGGTTATATATATATATATATATATATATATATATATAACGAAACATTTCATAATTCTTTATTGCTGGATTGTAGGCCCCAATATTCTATGTTTTTAAATGTTTGTGACAATGTACTATTTTAAGAATCAAATCCTCAGGGCAGTGTTTAACTCGAGAATTACACTGAAGAAAATTTACTTTATTCCATTAATAGTAAGATTTAATATGATCCAAAAAAATCACATTAAAAATAGTGCAGTAATGTTGAAGAGAAAAATTAATTTGAGTAAATCATATTAATTCCAGTTATTGAATTGTGAAATGCGCAAAATATCTACGTTATGCCATAAATTCTATTTTTTTATAAATATGTCATTTGCTGTGTATGCCCTACTAAAACTTAAAATCTAGTTTTAATATGAAGTTATAGTGTTTTTATATTATAGCTTAAAGATAAATTTGTATATTAAGGTGAAAATTTGTTTTAAATAATTCACTGAAATGTTAACGATATGCGCTGTTTTAAATTATTATTTTATGATATGGGTAAAAGATAAATTGTATATTAAGGTAAATATTTGTTTTTGTATTAAATTTGGTTTATCATATTCGATTTTTTTTAAAGATTGCCCACCAAACATCACATTGACCTCGTGGTGGTTTTCTGCTACGAGAAGCTCAATAGGATAAACTATTGGCGTTGCCTTTTTATGAGACTTTGTCGGTCTACGCTGGCCCCATTAATGTATATGTTTATGCTTAATAGCTTTATCTATTAATTGGGTCGTTTTAAAAGACTTTGTCGGTCAATTGGTGGTGGTGGTGGTGATGTTCTGATGGTTGTGGGGAGGTATTCTAAGGATTGCTTTTGGGGTTTGTGTGTTAGTTATTCTAAGGAAGGCATGCTCATATATATTTTGCTATTAGAATAGAACAATTCTTCTTTACGTGCATATGTTTATATACGAAGTATGTGTGTGTGTGTGTGTGTGTGTGTGTGCGCGCGCGCGCGCGAGTGCTTTTAAATGAATAATATTTTCTTTTTTTCTGTGGGGCGAGCATGAGCATCTATTCTCTCTCTCCATTTATATATATATGTATATTCACTATGCCAAATGGCTGGTTACGCCTTCTAAGCCAACTGGCTGCTTAAGCCTTCTAAGCCAACCGGCGGATTACACCTTCTAAGCCAAGTGCGGAGGTCAAAAGCATTCATTATGCGCCTGGATTTGCAGGCAAAAAGATGTTCTCTCCTCTCCTCTCTCCTTCTCTCTCTTACTTCTTAGGTTAGGTTTGGGTTGGGAAGTAAACCACCTCTCTCTCCCCTTCATGCAGCTTGGGGGATAAACCATTCCCCCTTGCTTGCATACCCTCTCCCCTTTTTTTTTGTTCCCCCCATGGTGCCAACCCCCCTCCCCCTTTGTAACAATCGATCAACATTGCAATTGATTTGCACTCTCACATTTTGCGGTCATATTACTATACAAAACCCACACTAATCTCGAGTGAGGTTGTGGCTTTATATTAATAATCTTGGCTCATATGTTCACCGTGTTAAATACATTTGCCAAAAAAAATTTGGATGCCTACGGATATGTAGCGCGCGCGGAAATTATCCACAGATTGCGGGCTTGAATTTAACTGTGATATGGGTCCTGAAGAGTTGAGAAAAGTAGAGCACGAAATGGGTGTGCGTATAGTTGTATTTGGTCTGGATGAACGTGGTAGGACTGTGTGAGAGACCGCACAAAGCCTTTACTTATTTTAGGTTTGACTGGTACAACATACCTCCCCATTCGCAATATAAGAATGCTTTACTCGAGTTATGATAAAAGTCGTTTGTATGGCAGACACCATGATCTGTGTCAGGGATGTCTCGAGTTTACGAATAATCTAGTGAAACATTGTAAGGATTGCCACATGATTTGAGACCAGTGTAAAAGCCCCAAATACGAAAGCCGAGTAGTTGAAGACAAGAGGAAAGATTGTAATGTATGTAGACGAATGTTTTTCAATAATAAACTTTTTGATTTCCATAGATAAAATAGGACGTGCAAAAAAAATAAGAATTTGAGGGTGTCGTTTGCTTCGTACTATGGATAGCTGGGAAAAATTCGAGCGTAAGTGCGATGAAATTCACTGTACTACATGTCATGAGAAGTATAAGGCGGATGACGTAAAACATGTTTGCTATATGAAAGATGCCAAGCCTAAAATAAACCTTGCATAACCATGTATTATGATATGGAGACTTACACAGACCTTGAGACAACGGAGGTTATTCCCCACTTACACGGAAGCCAGACTATCTGTAACGAGTGCATGAACATTGAGTGTGATGAATGTCGTAAATGTTGCAAACTTACAAACATTTTTAAGACGACTGTAAGAGATACGCCCGTGAAACTCTTTGTGAACTATATTGTCAAACTGTCGGATCAGTTAAAAAAAATGAGTGTATATTCTTGCGCATAACGCCCCAAAATTTGATACACATCTTCTTTATAAGAAGCTACTTGAACATGAGTCCTCAGAAGTATTCACGAGTGACCATTTGAAAAGAGGTATCAGTTTAAAGACACATTCTTATTCACGCCCTGTAAATTAGCCAATTTACCCCAAGTAATGGGTGTGGATGCCGAAATTTCAAAAAGGTATTTCCCTTACACTTTCCTCACCGGCGACACTTTAAATTATGTGGGACCCTCTCCCGCAAACATTACTTTAAGTATGACAGCATGAGTGCTAGGGAGAGTGAAGATTTTGAGAGGTACTACAATAGTTTTAATATAGTGGATGAATGCCAGCGTTATTGTGTGAATGATGGACGTATGCTTAGTGTGCTTCCAGTCCTTCAGTAGGGTGTACATAACCCGATTCAAGTGTGATCCGCTACAGGCCACAACCACGATCGTGTCATTGTGCTTCACTGCATTCAAGAATAACTTTATGCCTAAAGACAGCCTGACTATCATTCCCCGTAACGTTCAGCGTAGTTATTTACTGGCTCACACACCTACAACAGCAGAGAGGAGTGTTCATAAAATATGCTCGCAACACAGGTGAAGTGGCAATTAAGATTAACGGTCATTTTTTGGGGTTGACGGGTTGAGTGAGAACCCCCACACTGTCTGTGAAGACAGTATACTCTTTTAGAAGGTGTTAGTGGCATGGATGTCCACATGCTGAGTGCGGAGTCACAGGAGATATCCATGGGATATCTTCCGCTGATAGTTCTCCATGGACCCGTACCCGAGACCGACTTATAAGTTCCAGTTCACTCACAAGGTGATGTGAGAACAAAAATATGATGCCCGGATGGACGGTGGTGCCCAGTATCGAGAAGAAATGAGGGACATCAAATATACAATGGTGAGAGGTGAGAAATAAATCCAGAATGCTCGCCCTATCTCCAAGGCGATCGGGGGTACGAGTAGGGTGCTGTACAATATGCTCTTGGTTATTCAGGATAGAAAAGTTGTAAGCTAGTTCACCAGGGGTGTTGTTCAAACGAAAGGAAACCAAAGTTGGTGATGAACATTGAAATCTCTGAAAATGAAGATTTCAGCAAATGGACAGTCAGATAGAATGTATTGCACTTTGGAAGTGAGGTAGTCAAAGAATTTTGGATAGTCAGTAGAATTAGGGAAAAGGTAAACAGCGCAGATGTACTGTATTTAGTTTGAGACTGGCATGTAAGCCGGAGCAAGAGGGTATACTATGAATTCGAAAGATTCAAGTTCGGGAATACGAGAACAAGTTAGGTCATTGTGTAGTGTGTACATATACGCAACATCCTACTTTGGAGTGAAACAGTATAGAGAAAGTAGGAGGGTACAGAAAAGTGGTTGCTGTCAATCGTCCCAGACAACTGAGTTTCAGTGAAGAAGAGACGGTGAGGTTTAAAGGAGGAGAGATGGTGTATTTTTTACTTTTGGTTTGATTTTGGCTTATGCCTGTTTCCACTTTGTAATTTTAATTTTTATTCTTGAACAGTTTTAATTAATGGTACTTACGTATTAACGGGGGGTCACCACATATTGGTGATTGGTTAGGTTAAGTTGTGATATTTTCGTTAGTTGAAAATTTCTAATACATAATATTTTTTTAATAGCAATATTTTTAAAAATATTTTTTTATACAATTTTCTGAAAAAAATTTTTTTAGGCTTATTCATGATGAAAATTTGGGATCTACCAAAAAGTGAAGTTGTTTGTAATGTGTAAAATGTATTAATCATTGTAAATATTTGAAATATAAATCATTGTAAATATTTTAAAAAATATTGCTATTTAAAAAATATGATGTATTAGAAATTTTCAACTAACGAAAATATTACAACTTAACCTAACCAATCATCAATATGTGGTGGCCCCCCGTTAATATGTAAGTACCGTTTTAATTTTGTATTCTAGATTAGTTTTTAACTCTCGACATTTATATTTTTTGTCACGTATTAATTTTAGCTTTTATTTATTAGGCCTTGAAAATGGGTAGAGTTTTCCGAAACGTCGGCTGCAGCCAAATATAACGACTTTTTTGCGATACGCCTTCGTTTTTATCCTAAATGTAAACCTACGTCTCCTTAAAAGGGATCCTATTTCATATGTATCTAGGCGTTATGGACTAGAGGGTTTGAGAATCCACCGTTAACTTGAGAAGTCTGTCAGAAAATTCAAGAAGAATGAATTGGACCTGGAATTTTTAGAAATCTGCCGGAATAGTGGCATCTTTCCTAATTTTATATATTACAAACTGTAATTCACTCTATTCTTCCGAGTTTTATAGATCATCCTTGGTATATTATCTTAACAATGAAATTAATTAC
>JAJOZX010001871.1:710000-712500 GCA_023014485.1 Bathynomus jamesi
ATAAGATATCTTTTACATCTGACACATTTATAGAAAATAGTTGGCGGTCGAGGTGGTATGAAATACCCTCGAATCAGTGGCTCTGAGATTGAATTTCTCTGAAGCCATTCCGGGAGAGAAGCAATAAACTCTTGTTGTTACAAAGACGGAAAAAAATGTTTCAGGGACCAAAACAACATCTGAGCATGAGCGTTTCCAACACTGTCACTCAATGAAAAGGATTTTGATATTATACTCTTGTGGGATTATATAATATTGTAATTACACGTAAAAATTTACACACACATACGCATCTTCACAAAAACGAGGTACCGACATTTTAAAGTTGATATATCTATCTAAAAGACTAATTAACTTTGGACTTAATTTCGGACGCACTTGAATGTTATTAAATATTAAGTTATTAAATAGTGAGGTACTCGGCAGTCTAGCTTAACATAACGTAACCTAACCAAACCTTAACTAACCTAACCTAGCGTAACATAAACCAATTAAAACCAACATATCTATTTCCAACAGTGAAAATGTCTCCAGAATTTAGAGTTGCAAAGGGGTGGAACTTTCCGAACATTTTGGAAACTTTCGATGCAAAGTTTCGGGAATAATGAATACGTCGGAAATTTTGGAAATTTTAAATTTTAGGTCATTTTTAAGGTTTATTAGAAGTTTTTTACAGTAAACAGTAAAATAAAAATATTTAAGCATTTTCCACCTGAAAACGAAGTTCTGGCTTCTTATATCAACTGTTTTCATTGAGTTCAGATGAGTTTGCTGGGAATATATTTGGCTAAAAATAAGAATTTGAAATCAGTGTGCAGGAAATTAATGTTTTAATATTCACTAACTAGTGAGATTTATTTCTACATGGAGCATTCTGGGAATTTCCTTCTTGTGAAATAATTGAGGTTAAAAGAAATTTCAAGGATTGTAGTTTCCCATTTCAATATCTTCAACTCCTCGCTACTGCCAGATGCCACTATCATACTGAAGCGAATCATTTGCTAAGAACATCATCTGCATTTTGAATTGCTCTTCTTGTCTGCATTATTCTATACAGTTTCTCAAACAATTAAATTACACTGAGCACACTGATTCAAGCAGACGATTTATGGAAATGAAAGTTTTTCGAAATTCTAAAACTTCCCCAAAGTTTCCAAATTTCGAGCGGAAATTTACCGCTTTCATAATTTCCAGGAATTTTACAATCCTACTCTAGACTCTTTTATATTAATTTTTTAATATTCCGAGGTACCAAACGTGTTACCTCAAAAAACAATTAACCCACTTCATCTGTGAATTATCACACACTCGACCTCACTTAATACCGTTACCTATGTACGCACACACAAACACACACACACACACACACACACACACACACACAACACACACACATCAAATTATGCACGTAAGGATAAATACAAAATATATTTAAAGTTAAAATTATACTTCATAACTTTTAAGTCTTATGTCGTACTTTTTTTAATAAGGAACCAAAAATGAATCCCAGGATATCTTTTACATGTGACACTTTTATAGGAAATGACAAAGGAAAAATAACTAAAATACTTCGAAGTTTTGTTTTCACTTAACTTTAGATTTACATTTGATGCTATTTCGAAATCGAACTCCGCCTGGGGATGGGCAAGCCAGCCCATTTCCCAGCCGGTCCCGAATCCGGACAAAAGAGGAGGGTTGGCGTCAGGAAGGGCATCCAGCCGTAAAATCTATTGCCAAAACCAGAGAGGATGGCATGCGGACCAAAGAAGGCTCAAGAGAGAAGACTGGCATGGTTTGGGCATGTAATGAGAAGGGGCGAGAACTACGTTGGGAGGAGGGTGTTATCTATGGAAGTGCCCTGGAGGAAGAAGAAAGGAAGGCCGAGGATGAGGTGGAGAGATCGCATCATGATGGACATGAGCGAGAAGAACCTGACGGAGGAGATGGCGCAGGATAGAGCGGAGTGGAGGAGAAGTATCCGCAACAACGACCCCATATAAATGGGACTAATAATGCTGCAGAAGAAGAAGGTATTTCGAAATCATTTTTGCATGCAGTGCCACTTAAAAGTGACACAGTCGATACTGGTGCATCAAATCTGGCATCATTGCCATCAACTTCGCATCAGCTATACTTGTTATTTCAAAGGTGTACTTTTTGTACCATATACACAGGGTGATTCAAAAGTCAGGTTACATAGAGATATACTGTATTATATAATGATACAGGGGAATAGTCACATCACATGTTTGATATGGCCACCGTTAACGGCAATGCACTTGTGCAGCCAGCTAGGAATATCACATCAACGCGCTCCTCCTTCGATAACATCTCATAACTCATTTACCTGCAAAGAAAGAGAAAAGCCCTATGTAACCTGACTTTTGAATCACCCTGTATATATAATTTTTCAATACTTTGCAAATATTAAAAAAAATGAAAATACTAATTTTGGAATTATAACTAAAAGGAAAGTTTATTTAAACTTGACAAAAAATAA
>JAJOZX010001871.1:715000-761929 GCA_023014485.1 Bathynomus jamesi
ATATCTTCTTTTTTATATGGGGATGTTAGGACCGAGCAGTATCCAACTTGGGTATGATCAATGTTCTCAAAAGAGGAATCATTATATTCCTATCCCTTCGTTTAAAAGTTCTCAGTATCTACCCAGTTATTCTTTTTGCTTTTTTTACTGCGATCTTATTTTGTGTTTCAAATTTCGCATCATCAGTCGTCACAACTTAATATTTTGCTTCAGAATTTCTCTGAATTTCCTGCCCATTTGGGGTATAGTATTCCATGGATTTTAGGTCCTCCATTTTTCCGTACCCTAACAGTTGAAATTTTTCAGTGTTAAATTTCATATTGTTGCCTTTTGACCACTTGTTGAGGCTTTTCATGTCTCGTTGCAGAGATCCTACATCCTCTGGGTTTCTTATTTTTCTACTAATCTTTGTGTCATCGGGAAAGTATGTTACTGTGCCGTCCCTGGTAACGTCCTCAACTGTATCAGTCAGCATGATTATGAAGAGTAATGGAGCTAATATTGTTCCTTGTGGTACTGAGCTGAGGATCTCTGATTCTAATGAAGATATTCCTTGAAATGTAACGACTTACCGCTGCTCACTAAGGAAATTATATATCCATTTTCCTACTTTTCTTGTTATTCCCATATATTTCAGTTTATGTATTCTGATTCCATGGTCATTGGTCACACTTGTCGAACGCCTTGGCAGAGTCTGTGTATATTACATCATAGTTTTCATTATTTTCATGTGCATCAACACTGTTGTTGTAGTGTTCCATTAGCTGTGATAGGCATGATCCGCCTGACCAGAATCCATGTTGGTTATCATTTAATTTTTTCTCGAGTTTCCAAAAGTCATAGATTTTTTCTCCAACTATTCTTTCAAATATTTTAGTGAAATGAGATGTAAGCGACAGTGGCCCATAGTTTTTTGCCTCAGATCGATCTCCTCCTTTATGTATTGGAATTACTGTATGTTTGGTCTCTTGAGGATGCTCGGTATTTCTCTCGTGTTTAGTGATCGTCTCCATATCCAATTTAGGAGCTCAGCGACTGCATTCTTGCAATTTTTGATCAGTGTGGCATTCCATTTGTCCGGTCCTACCGCCGTGTGCTTTCAGCTCCCCTACAGCTTGTGTAATATTATCTGTTTTAAAGTCGAAGTCCGTTATACTTTCCCAATGCAGTTCTTCTTCAGAAAACGTGTTTCTATCGCATATCAATTTGTCAGTTTTTCTGATACTGAAAGATGATTCGTACTAAGCTCTTAATATTTCAGATGTTTATGTTAGATCATCAGATAAAGCACTGTCTCCATTTTTAAAAGGTCCGATAGTCGTGTAATTTTTCGACTTCCTTTTCTGCAAAATTCGAAGTACTGTACTTTGAGTCAACGTTTATCGTTTTTATAGCGTCATTTTCTTCCTCGTTTCTCAATTAAATCCTGTATGACATATGTGCAGTTTATCGTTCAATATTTTTCTGATGTTGTTGTCGTTGCAGTTTCTTAATTTAACAGTCATGCTTTTTCTCTAGCAGAACAATGACCTCTTTTGTCTCTCAAAACCTGCTTCTCTTTCCCTTTTGTTGCATTTCTGGGCAAGGCCTATCAGAGGGGGGGGGGCTAGGAGGGCCATTTGGCCTGGGCCTCAAGCTTAAGGGGGGCCTCAAATTTAGAAACTTTCAGGTTTGAATATAATGTTTTGCAGTGAAAGTAATAATTGGGTTTAGCTATGGGGCTCAAAAGCTAGAAGTGGCCCGGGTCTCTCTGGAACTCTGAGAGAGACTGTTTCTGGGACATGTTTTTCAACAATTTCTAGCTTCTTCTCCTCTAAGGTAATTAGCATCTCTTCCATTGTCTTGGCCTTAAAGTTGTTTTTCTAGTCTATTGCTTCAATGCTGGATGCAACACCTTCCCAGTTCATAGCTTTGGAGTGAAAATTAAAAATTTCGAATTTACTTCTTCCTTTCGTGCGTGTTCTTTCCTTTCCTGTTCCTTTTATATTTGTTGTCATTGCAATAATTTTGTGATCAGTTATTATAGTTGGGGATATTTCTATGTTATCAATTAGGTTGTTGTTGTTTGTGAATTTACCAAATCTAAGCAGTTGCTTTTTCTTATATTTTCTGTTATTTCTTGTGTTAACATAAATTCATCGGATAGAGCTATCAGCAAGTTTGCCTGCTCATGGTCTTCCCGCGTGCCCCTTTTGTTTTGGTATATACATATATCTTTTCCTATCCTTTTATATTTCATGAATGGAAAATTAAAATCACTCCAGCGAAAAATATTTGGGGTTGGAGAATGTAGATCTTTTACCCAGTTTCTGACCTCTGTAATGGAATCTGAGAATTTTGAAGTTGGCGTGTTCGGGGCTCTATATATTACATATATTTTATATTTCATTTTACAACTTTTGCTGCTGCACATTCTAAGTAGTTGTATGAAGTACTTATGTTTCTCGCGTGTATAAATAGCACATCCTCCTTTACGCCTTACTGTTCTTGTTCCTAGCATAAGTCCTTTCAGGTATGTGATTTTGTCCAGGAAATGGTTTGGTTTAAGGTCCTGAATGTTGGCTAGAATTATTTTTATTTTTTCGCTTTCGTTTTTCCATTTATGTAGTTCTGATTCGTTTTCCAATGTTGGTGCATGTTTCTTTTTCGAATGTTGGTGCATGTTTCTTTTTCCAATGTTGGTGCATGTTTCGTTGCCTTGTGATCCTCCGAGAATTTTCGCCTCTTTATCTTTTTCGATACCCTTTGTCCCGATATCGCATGTAATGTCTTTGTGTGTGCCTTCTGTACAGTTCTCGGATCTCTGTATTTGTCACTTGGCTTTGTATTTGCTGGATGGTACTTAACAGTTGAATTGTGTTGGATACATCTAAAAAATTGGTACCCCTCTTGCCTGCTCACCTGTCGCGGTCATTTGAGGGTTGTGGTAACGGCAGTTTTGTCCGTGTTTGCACCCCCCCCATATCTTGCATATGTTTAGCAGATACTAAGATGGTGGAACTTGCATTTGTTTCCAAATTTGCAGTGTTCATTTGTGTAATGGAATTTACATAAAGTGGGATGTGAATTAGGGTGTCCCAGTTTTGACTAACTTCTATTTTTCCGCGTCCAACCTCTTAATATCATTACGCCTGTCGCTCTAAGTAGGAAAATAGCAATTATTTTCCATTTGATGAAAATTTCGGACACCCTAGGCCTACAAAACCAATTTTCCCTTTTCTTTATCAAAAATTGTCGACTTTCGGAAGTCTTTCGGTTATAAGTTTCTTGCATTGTATTATACTTGCATTGTATTATAACCTCAGAGTATGTACATTTTTGGATAGAAAATCAAAATAGCTATCGATTAATACCTAATTTACTATGCTTTTGTGCCAAAATAGAAAATTAAAAAGCAAAAATGTTCATTTTTTAAAATTTACTTCTCCATTTCTCACCCTTATAAAGCGCATAAGGGCAAAAAAAGTTTTTGAATTGTTTTACTCCTAACCTTTAGTTTTTTGGGTATTAAGGTAAAACTTCTGCATATGAAATATTTTTTGAATACATCAAGTTTTAGGGGTTGCACAGTGACCTTAAAGTTTTGATAAATATCGCGATTCAGGATACTTTCATAATAATAAACAGGAGAACTTCTGGTGGCCTAAAAACGCAAGTACTCGGGTCCCCCTCCCTAAAAAGGGAGTATTAGCCGCTCAAAGGTGGGGGTATCATGGTTGCCAGCCACTCATTGTTGCCTGATAAGCGTTGATTTCCTGGAATCGGGAAACCTCCTGCGATGTTCTGACACAACTTGAAGCAGATACTGGGTTTGCTGTTCATCCTGTGTCAGGAGACGATTGTACTTCAATGAGAGCAATTTCACGCTCTGCATGATCATTTGTGGCAGTGAGGCTGTTAACGACCTTGAGAGCCTCCCTATAACCCTCTCTAGCTGGCCAAATGTCGGGATCCTGGTCTAGGAAGTCAGTGGACAGATGAAGCTTTTCAAAGAAGGATAGAGACCCTCTAGTCACAAGATCAGAGAGCTGAAGCTTCTTAATAGCTGCTGGATTGACTGTCTGTCGCTTAGGAGCATCTTCTGTTCCTTCACATTCCCTTGTTGCCCTTGCCATAAGCTTCTTTGTAGAAGAGGACACAGATGGATCAAAAAAGGCAAGGGCCACCAGCTCCTCTGACAGGTATACCAGAGGTGTGATGAAAACTTGGCTAGAACAGCTTTTGATACAGCAGTGTTGACAGTGGCATAGGCAGGGAGAGCCTTCAGAAGATTCAGGTCATTGTTTGGTGCTGATGCAGACAGAGAAGCTTCAACCCATGCCTTGAGGTAGATCTTAACTGCAAAGACACACATCTGCTGAAGACCATTCTTCTCCCTGTCTGTCAGTTTAAACTGATGATGAAAACGCCAGATCTTGAGCGAGTATATTACCTTGGACATCCACCTAGCACGGTGCATGGGACAAAGTGCCATAAAGTGGATGCCCCGTGGAGGAGTGACTCCCATGAAGATCAATGAGAGCTCTATGAATTCCCAGTAGTCATCACGAAGGTCTTTTTGCTCTGTCAGTGACTTTTCAGCCCAAGCCACTAGCTCTGGGTCATTGATGAGATCAGCTATCTCCTCGTCATCAGCTGCAGTTGCATATGAATTTCTGTCAATAAACTCCCACTTATCTTGAAACCTCTTAAAAATCAAAACATCTGGTCCATTGGTAGTACTCATGAGTGTGGTAAAAGCTGTCTCAGCAAGAAGCTCCAAGATATGGTGGCGGCATGCCAGATACAAAAGATCCTTCTGCAGCTCCTGTTCTATGAGAACACATGCACCTAACTTTCGCCCAGTATTAGCAGCTGTAGTGTCAAATGACAATCCTATAACCTTCTCCTTCAAATCCCATTCATTAAGAGCTGCTATTACAGCCTTGGCTTGTTCTGATCCTGTCCCATTTGCTAACTTGGCAACTTCCAGCAGCTGGGAGACCCCCTTGCCAGTAACAATAATTGATAGGCGGTTAATATGTTCCTTGGTTGTCAAGTCCCTGAGAAGTTTTCCATCCCAGCCGACAATCAAAGGCGCATCAGCTTGAAACTCAGCCTTCAGGGTTTCTGTGAGCAATTTCCGGTGATTCTGACGCAGGCGTTGGATGGAGGAGCGGTTGATGTTGAATTCTTCAGGATTATTACCAATTGAGCGTACTGTTTCTGTTAGAACATAAGTAGCAGCCCTGTCTGACAGCTTTGTCCTGTCAAGAGCCATAGACAGTGATGGAGGTATTATGTTCTTTTTGGCTCTGAGACGTTTTGAAAGGCTGGCTCCTTCAACAACAACAGCAGAACCCTCCTCTTCATTTCCAGATTCATCTGTGCTACTGGTGGAAGATGACTCCAATGGTACTGTGTTTGAGGATGCTGCGTCTTCCTTCTCCCATTCACTTCTCCGTTCTTCTTCCATTATCTTCCTCTTCAGAGATCGGTTCTCTTTTGCAGCTTGCTTGGCATCAATTGGTCCCATTGTTCTTCTACGGCCTGGTTCCCGTTGAGCAATTAGGAATTCTCGGTCTTCTTGATTTGTCATTATTGTGAGGACATCAGAGGTGGCTATGTCAAACAAGTTGGATATTTCTGCCTCAAAGTCATTCTCCTTCTGTATCTGTGAGGCTGATCTTCTGTTTTTCCCTTTCTTCAAACTCTGATAAACTGTGTACAGCTTCTCTACTTTAGTAATTGCATTATCTTTGCGGATCACAAGAATTCTTTCTTTCTCCCAGAATTCTGTTACACGCATGATCACTGTTGTGGCACTTTCCCTAATTGTCTTCCCCTCCTTAATGTGAAAGTGCAGAAAGAATGAAAGAACTTGTCCTTTAGAAGGAAGTTTTGTTCCTTCAATCCCATCATCTGGTTTGCAAAGGTAATCCTTAGAACGAGTTGTCATGATCAATGACTGATAGGTATCAATTATTCTGAAAAAAATACATGAAATTTATTAGAATTTAATAAAAAAAATTACAGTAAATAATAACTAAATGATAATACTAATTAAATAAATAGATTAATCAATCAATGTAAGATCTGGAGTATAATTGATTTCTTCTTCCCACTGTTAATATGGTCAGAGTTCAACTGATTGTCGGTGGCTTTATGTGGCAGAGAACAGGTTTGTGTATGACTCATTGTCTCCCACTGGTCTGCATACACCAGAGTACAGCTGTACTGTACACAATTAACTTAAAAAACTTCAAAATGTGCAGTACACAGCAAGGTCAACTGGAATGGTCAAAATCACAAGTATAGCAGTGGAGAATAAATAATCAACTCCAAACATTTATGCGAGCCACATATGTGAAATTACAAACTCCGTGTGCAACCCCTAAGTTTACTCCAAATGACTTAAAATTTCACCATAAGGGTTTCTTCATACATGCAAAACATTTTAAGGGTTAGGAGCATGACTTTTCTAACTTTCATTTTGAAGAACCACCCGAATAAAGCCGTACAAAACCATATACCTTACCTCACCTTACAACCTTACAAAGGTTTCGCGTGATGATCTCTCATTTCGCGAAGGTCAAGCTTGTCGCCCCTCCTCTCGAATTGGCCTGGTGAAGTAGTGAGTTTGATTCTTACGCTCTCCACCTCACATAGGCAGGTACGCCAGGCTCATCGGGGTTCTGATCCAGGCGTCTAGTCTTCTCTTTAAGATTTCCACTGCAACTCCCTTTGTGTTTCTTAGGTCTTTGGGCAACTGATTAAACAGTTTTGGTCCTCTCACTACAAAACTATTTTCTTTCAGGGTTAAGGATGTGCCCTGTTTCGCCTTCAATTTGGGAATACGGCACAGTCCGCTGTTTCTACTGTCCACCATTGTTTGGGGAGTTATAGGGTTCAGAGTAAGATTAGGGACTAGTTTCTCCATTATTTTCCAAGTGTAAATAATGGTGTATCTCTCTCTTCTCCTTTCCAGTGAGTATAGGTCTAGTTCGCGTAACCTTTTCCAGTAATTTAGTTCTTTACACCCATTGATCTTGGCTGTGAAGCTTCTCTGGATCCCTCCCAGCTGTCTATTGTCTTCTTTTTTATGTGGGGATGTTAGGACCGAGCAGTATTCCAATTTGGGTATTATCAGGGTTTTCAGTAGAGGAATCATTACATTCCTATCCCTTCGTTTAAAGGTACTCAATATCTGTCCCGTTATTCTCTTTGCTCTGTTTACTGCTATCTTATTTTGTGTCTCAAATTACGCATCATCGGTCATTACAGCCCCTAAATCTTTTGCTCTGGAATTTCTCTGAATTTCCTGTCCATTTGGGGTATAATATTCCATGGATTTTAGGTCTTCTCTTTTCCCGTACCGTAATAGCTGAAATTTCTCGGTGTTAAACTTCATATTGTTGTCTTCCGTCCACCTGTAGATTCTGTTTATGTCGGTTTGTAGGGATCTTATGTCTTCTGGGTTTCTTATTTTTTACTGATCTTTGTGTCATCCGCAAAGGATGTTACTGTGCTGTCTCTGGTAACTTCCTCATCTATGTCAGTTAGCATGATTATGAAGAGTAGTAGAGCTAATACTGTTCCTTGTGGTACTGAGCTGAGGACTTCTGATTCTGATGAAGATATTCCTTGTACTGTAACGACTTGCCGCCGCTCACTAAGGAAATTATATATCCATTTCCCTGCTTTTCCTGTTATTTCCATATATTTCAGTTTATATATTATGATTCCGTGGTCACACTTGTCGAACGCTTTAGCAAAGTCTGTGTATAGTACATCATAGTTTTCATTACTTTCTAGTGAATCAATAATGTTGTTGTAGTGTTCCATTAGTTGTGATAGGCACGATCTGATTGACCGAAACCCGTGTTGGTTATCATTGAATTTTTTCTGCGTTTCTAAAAAGTCATAGATTTTCTGTCTAACTATTCTTTCAAATATTTTAGTGAGATGGGATGTAAGCGATACTGGCCTATAGTTTGTGCCCTCGGATCGATCTCCGCCTTTCTTTATTGGGACTATGTTCACGCTCTTCAGGATGCCCGGTATTTCTCCCGTGTCTAGTGATCGTCTCCATATCCAGTATAGGGGCTCAGCAATTGCACTCTTGCAGTTTTTGATCAGTGTGGCATTCCATTTATCCGGTCCTGCCGCTGAGTGTGTTTTTAGTTTCCCTATGGCTTGTGTAATATCGTCCGTCGTAAAGTCGAAATCCGTTATACTTTCCCCTTGTGGTTCTTCTTCAAAGAACGCGTTTCTATCGCATATCAATTTGTCAGTTTTTGGGATACTGAAAGATGATTCGTACTGAGCTCTTAATATTTCAGATACTTCTGTTAGATCATCAGATAAAGCACTGTTCTCATTTTTTAAAGGTCCGATAGTCGCATGGTTTTTCGACTTTCTTTTTGCAAATTATAGAAGTACTTTGAGTTAGCCTTTATCGCTTCTATAGCGTCGTCTTCTTCTTTTTCTGTATGCTTCTCGATTAGTTCCTGTATGACGACATCGATACTTTGCAGTTTATCATTTAATATTTTTCTGATGTGTTATCTTTACAATTACTTAATTTTGCAGTCACTCTTTTTCTCTTTCGAAACAGTGCTCTCTTTTGTCTTTCGAACCTGCTTCTCTTTCCTCTTTGTTGTATCTTTGGGACATGTTTTTCCACAATTTCTAACGTCTTCTCCTCGAACGTCATTAGCATCTCCTCCGTTGTCTTGGCCTCGAAAATGGTTTTCCAATCTATTACTTCCATGCTGGCTGTCACATCTTCCCAGTTTATAGTTTGGAGTGAAAATTAAAAATTTCGAATTTGCTTTTTTCTGTTGTGCTTGTTCTTTCCTTTCCTGTTGTCTTTATATTAGTTGTTATTTCAATGATGTTGTGGTCCGATATCATAGTTGGGGATATTTCTACTTTATCAATTAGATTACTGCTGTGTGTGAATACCAAATCTAAGCAGTTGTTTTTTCTTGTGTTTTCTGTTATTTCTTGCGTTAACATAAATACATCAGCTAGAGCTAGTAGCATTTTCACCTGCTCCTGGTCTTCTCGTGTGCCCCCCTTGTCCTGGTGTATACATATATTTTTTCCTATCCTTTTATATTTCAGGAATGGGAAATTAAAATCTCCGCAGAGAAAAATATTTGGGGTTGGAGAGTGTAGATCTTTTACTAGGTTTCTTACCTCTGTAATGGAATCTGAAAATTTTGAGGTTGGCGTGTTTGGGGGTCTGTACATTACAATTAGTACCAAATTAATTTTTTCAATTTTTGCTGCTACACATTCTACGTTGTTGTTGGAGGTACTTATAGCCATTTCTGCTATGTGCCTTTCGTGTGTGTGTATAGCACATCCTCCTTTACGTCTCACTGTTCTGTCGGCTCGGAGGATGTTATAGTTGTCAATTTGTATTTCTTTTTTGTTAATACAGGACTCACAGTTTTCACAGTTCGCCTGGGAGTCTTTAGATGAGTTTCCGTGAGGCATGCAAAGTCTGCTCCGGCTTCTTGCATGAGTCCTTTCAGGTATACAACTTTGTTCGTGGAATGGTTTGATTTAAGGCCCTGTATGTTGGCTAGGATTATTTTTATTTTTCTCCTTTCTTTTCGCATACAGGTGGTTCCAATTTGTTTTCCAATGGGGGTGCCGGTTTCGTTGCCTTGTGGTCCTCCGAGAATTTACCTCTTTTTATCTTTGTCGGTACCTGTTGTCCCGATAGCGCATGAAGTGCCTTTGTTCGTACCTTCTGTCCGGCTCTCGGATTCCTATATTTATATTTGTCAGCTGGTTTTTAATTGCTGGATAGTATTTAGCAGCTGAAATGTGTTGGCTGCGTCTAAAAAATTGGCACTCTTCTTTGATGTTTGTTTTTTCTGTTCCTCGTTGCGTTCCTTTGAGGGTGGTGTCGCATTTTTTTCCGTATTTGCAACTCCCATATCTTGCATAAGTGTTGCAGACCGTAAGATGGTGGAACATGCATTTCTTATCAATTTGCAGTATCCACTTGTGTACTGCGTTTTGCATAATGTGGGATGTGCATATATGCATTGCCCATCCCTATATCTGCAGTTTCCTTTCGTAGTATTTACATACGATATTTTCTACGCTTCTGCTTCTTTTCTTATTATTCAAAGTCTTAATTTTGGTATTATCATTATTTTTCTTTGATTGTTTATTTTCTACGTTTTTAGTTATTATCTTTTTATCACGCTCGTTGGACCGTTTGACTATTCGCAGCTTTTACTTATTTCTTTTCTTACATCTATGTCTTCCTTTGTATTATATTGTTTATATCGTTATTTGTTATTAAATTTGTTCGTTATTATGCTGTTACTCGTTATTTCGTCTTCTCTCTCATCCACCCGGTTTTCGTTGGACCATTCGGACCCATGTCGGACCCATGTGTCCCCATTCTTTCGTTCTTCTCTGCTATCTCCATTTCTTTAAAGACCGCGAACGAGTTTACGGTCTTGTACAGCGCCACATAGAAATTTGATCCCCACGACGTGTTTCGCGTTCGAGACAAGTTATTTCCTTATCATTCCAATTCATGCAGAAAGTCATTTAATCGTTGGCAAAATCACATCTAATCGCTAGGTCTTCCGTTGTTACTGATTGCACAATTACAGATTAAGTGAGAATTTGGACCCATATCCATGTTTCCTTAATTAGCGTAAAAAGAAATACCCACACAAATTCTTTATTTACTTATTTTTATTTTTGTTTCTGTTTCCTTTCTTTCGATGTTTAGGTGTATTTCGAGAGGTTTCTGACCTTTGCGTTTTATGACCTTTTTCCTGCCTTGTTTCAAGCTTTCACGAATGCCCCACCGTATTTCGTTTTGAATATATACGTTAAAACTGGTGATAGATTATGTAAACTGTATTGCACTTTCTTTATTTTAATGAATTTCACTCTATAATTTATATGCACGGATTCACTGATACTTTATGCACTTTCGGGTGCAAACAGAATATAATATCCGCCGAGTAGATTTTTCAATTCTAATTTGGGTGTTTAATAGAGAGAGTAAAACAGCACGTCCATTTACCACAGGGTACAAGCAACTATATATATATATGAAAAATTATTTCACGAAAGTGACACGTGAAAAGTATTTATGATGAATAAAATTTTTTTTATAATTTTTTTGGTTTATTTCTTTATTTCTTTGTGACATATATATCAATTTGGCATCATCTATTAAATTGATTGTAAAACTTCCCGTTTGAGCTTGAATTTGTAGACTCCACTTACAATATTTATATTTATTTTTATTTCTTTATTCTTTTGTGACCTGTTCCATAAACAAGCCATTCGAATTTATATTGAAGGTCGGCCAAAGTGCTAAAAGTGTCTTTTTATATATATATATATATATATATATATATATATATATATATATATATATATATATTATGTATGTATATATATTTGTGGTTTTTTTTTATTTGCCTGTTTATTTCTTTATGATTATTTAGGCTGTGACATATATATCACTAAGGCACTATTTTGTAATTAATTTTTTCTCAATTTATATTTATATTTATTTTTATTTCTTTATTCTTTTGTGACCTGTTTCATAAACAAGCCATTTGAATTTATATTGAATGTCGGCTGAAGTGCTAAAAGTGTCAATCTACCATATAAATGTTTGCTCCTCCCACAATTTTTTCTATGCTTACTATATATATGTATATGTATATATATATATATATATATATATATATATATATATATATGTATATATATGAATATATATGTATGTATGTTTATTTTTGTAACCTATATATTGCCTTGATCTGTCCTTTCACTCCAGTGTTCCTGAGGATGTCATTAGACGAAAGCGCTTGAGCACCCCTTTGTGTTTCTTTTTTCCTTCGTGGTTTTATTCATCTATATATATATATATATATTAGTGGTGGACCGGATATCCGCATCAGCACTTCTGACTGCGGATGTTATGCGGATATTACCTCTAATAAATTATGCAATTTACAATTAAATTAGCTTATAAAGTAGCTTATAAGGCCCAGTCATGCACATTTCATGTAAAGTATTAATTATTAATGAACAAACAAATATATAAACCTCAAAATATAAATACCTGGTAACACAGGAAATTGAATGAAACTTGTTTCATTGAATTTTCTGTGGCTGAAACTCTTGAGAAAGTTATTATTTTTATCATAATGAAAACATTAATATTAATTTTAATTCTTATGCATTGCCTGCCATAATAGTAATACCACGAAATTTGAAAAATTATGTCATATATTCATAATTCTATATTATATTGATAGATTAACTAAATATCCGCATCCACATCCGAGGATACTGAAATTAAAAATCCGCATCCGCAGATGTTGAAAAAACTGACATCCGGTCCACCACTAATATATATATATATATGTTAACCCCTCCGTCTATGGCCTTGGGTGGTTCGAATCGAAGGGGGGGGGGTTCTGGTTGGGAGGCAGCAACGGATATTTCTCGCGATAGTTTCCTTCTATAATATTCTAATTTTTCTCTCACCCTGCCAGGGTCGCGACTTGTTAATTCTTCTCTTTCTATAGTCTTGGGTTGTCTCGAAGTCGACGGGGAAAAATAAAAAGTTGCTCTCATTGTAATTTACCTCTAAAAATGTACAGGTAGTGCTCTGAATTTACAGGGGTAGAGGTTCGACCTCTTTCGACCATGGCTCAGGCCGGAATCTAAAAAAATTAAGGAGGCAAGAGGCCTCTGCCCCCTTCTCGCTGAGAGGCTGCTAACAAGGGAGTGAAGTCGTAATCGAAGTCGAAAAATCCTTATTTTACAATTACATGTTTTATATATAATCTAAATTTTGGGGGAGTGCAGTTTGTAGGTTAAGTTTCCCCCTTTAAACACATGATCAGATTTTTTTTAAAGATTCCAAATACAAATTAAAAATAAAATAATAAAAAATGATCGTATTTTCGCCGAGTATAAATTTCTAAAGGGCGACATAATTTTCGTAGTACATTGCGTACAATCTAAGTACATCACTGAGTACATTGTAATTTTGGTTTACAACAATTATGATTATAATTATGGATTAATTCCCATTCACTTATTATCGTTAATTATAGTTTCATTAAAGTACATTAATTACATTATATTAAATTATTACATTTAATTACAATTAAACAGTTAACTATAGCTTTGTTCTGTTTTTACAGTGTTTCATATTTATATATGGTTATTAGTACAAAACAAAGTACATGGGCACATACGGGATATATTTATATATAACATGACACACATGATATAACATAACACATGATAATGTTTTGAAAATTCGAATTTAGAGGGAGAGCAGGTATTTCATCTCAAAAGCGTTCGCTTTTGCTGTGGTTAGCGGAATTTGACCACTTGCATAAGCATTTATGAATCTCTTGCAAGGAGTGAACGCACTTAAAAGAAGAAAAAAATAATACATGCGAACGTATTTGCACGACTTTGAACGAACAGGTACGGATGCATAAAGTTTTGTACACATTTCGTAGACTGACAGGTAAAAACGAATATTTAATAAAATTGATATAGGATAATGGTCAAGATAAGATATGGACATATGGATGAACAACATATAAATAATGACTTATAGAGAGTGAAGTTTTTATTATTATTAAAGAAATTACCATACATTGAATACGGAAGGTGTCCACATACTAAACACGTGATTTAGTGTTCAAGGTATGGAAAACGTGAATGAAATTAAGTTACTTTATGACGTTATAGTTATTCAAATTATGTCATACGTACAGTGTAAATCATTATTGAAAGAAATTAAATGAGATAAATTAGAGAGACACAGTTAAGGGACATTTGCTTCTCACGGCGAACTTCTAATGGCACAAACATGTATACTGCTCAACCATAGAAATGGTAGGTTGCATGGGTGTGACACTGAAAAAAAATAGAAAGCAAAAGTCGAAATTCTATCCAAACTCGCTCAGGCGATTTTGGTTTCTCATGTAAAAATGAACATTCAAACATAAAAACCATACAAACATAAGTACTGTATGAAGACAATGAATCCATGTAATGATTATATAGGAATTGTTCATTGTTCATTTTCACACATATATATATATATATATAATATGTGTGTGTGTGTGTGTGTGTACTAATTGTACTTCTATTTATTTTCAGATTTATGATTATGATATGATTTATGATATGATTATGATACAAATTTCAGATTAGATTATTTAGACTGAAATGGTTTGTGCAAAAGTTGAAACTCGTACCACGGATAAGTCAGAAGATTGGCTTCTCATAAACTTAATTCACAATTTGGAACCTCAGAAAGGGTCTCTTTTGCCATGTAATGGTGACGTCTTACGTCACTATCTATTTTTATCAAGAGGACCTATGAAAAAGAAATCACAGTCATATGTGATCCAAGAAGTACTAAGAAAAGATAAAAAATTTGGGATTGGGCCGGTATCACATGCCAAGATACTTCAAAAAGCCACCGTCAGAGAAAAAAAGTAGAAAAATTGATAAAACAATATTAATACTTCTCGAAAAACAAAACAGAAAGAAAGAGTAAATAAGAAGAGACCATCTTTCCTGAAGGAATTAAAGGAGTTATATAATATTTGTTCTCAAAATGCCGTAGAAATAATAAAAAATGATCCATTAAGAACTTCAGAAACAAAGCAGCAAGATATAGTTTCTAATAGACCAAAGAGGACCCAAAAAGCTTTGCTTAGGATCAATAGATAAAAGCTATTAAAACAAGTTTGAGAGTCAGGTGAAAAGAGTGGAGCGTGAAAAATTACTTAAAGATAAGGAACTGGAGAGACAGGAAAAACTCAGTATGACCTTGAAGATAGATATTGAAGGAGAAATAGCGATTCCTTATGAACCAAATCCTATTTCAAGATATAATATGCTAGAGATGAGGATTATACGCCTCCTCCATCAAAATCCTCATGCAAAAGAAAAAATATTGTACAGAATCATATTGTTTCAAATATGGCAGATCGTCTTAACCTTTCTGTTCGCCAAAGAATAAGGTTTGCTGCTGTTATTGCGAGTCAGTGCGATAAAGACCTGAGCGATATCACTATCAAAATCAACGATGCAAAGACAAGGGATATAAAGCACAATTGAAACAGCCAAAATGGTCAAAGAAAAGTTTATACCACCTGAACATTGTGCTCTACACTGGGGTGGGAAGCTCGTTTCTGACAACAGTGGGGAAACGGGAGAAAGGCTAGCAATAACTGCGTCAGGGATCCCTTCAGCACCTGAGGGAAATGTTCTTGCTAATCAACTATTCCGGATTCCTCTGGTAAAATGCAAGGAAACGCAGCATTTAATGCTGCAAAAGATTGGAACTTGGACTAAAACATTTGTGCACTGGTTTTCGATACAACAGTGTCTAACACAGGTTGGATAAATGGAGCCTGCATCAATTTAGAAGAGCTCCTAGAAAGGAAGGTACTGTAATGTGGCTTGCATGTAGGCATCACATTTACGAAAGAGTCTTGGCCGCTGCATTTACTCAAATATTTGTCACTACCACAGGCCCAGAAAATGTGTTATTTAAACAGTTTCGAGATTAATGGAAGACATTAGACGTCTCAAAACCTTATACAACTTTGAAAATTACAAATAGACAAATGAAATCAAAGGATGCAACGAGTAACCCAACTTTTGAAGGAGATGTTAAGCGACACAGATACCGGAAACATATTTCTCAGGAATGATTATAGAGAATGCGCAGAAGTTGTTTTCCAAATTCTTGGACATATTACCACCTAACGGAGTTTGTTGGCTCCGTCTGGGAGCAATTCATAATGGTCGCTGGATGGCAACTATTCTCTATTCTGCTAAAATACTGGCATTCAGCAAACAAATGGATTATTCTGAAGAATATGTGAAACACTCAGAGGAGTTCTGCTTATTCACTGCTTTATATATCCAACCATGGCTCAAAACACCAAAAGCGTCGGATGCAGCAATCAATAGACTTTCTATAGTAACCTTCACATATATGGTGACACAGTGGACAGAAATGTAGCTCACCGTACAATCAAAATATTCGAAGGCCATCGTTGGTACTAACTGAGGAGCTTATTCCATTTTTATTATTTTCTTTACGTATATCTGATGAAGAGAAAAGAAACATTGCTACAGAAATTATTAGATCACATAGAAATAATAAAAACAGCTCGTATGCCCAAAGTGGCAAACCAGTATTTCCTTTGATCACTAAATCAACGAAACTAGCTTCCCTAGCTGGACCAAATCTTGATTTTTCTTTGATGTTCTACATACCAATGGAAAATGATCAAATAAACCTGTTAAAGCATGGAAAGAGGACAGAGATTTTATTAAAAGCTCCAATTTTGTACACAGTGTTAAGGTTGTTAATGATGCGGCCGAGCGTGGGGTACAATTAATTGAAGATTTTGCAAATTGCATCACAACAAAGAAGTTTACCATCTTTTAAAAAGAGTTTCTTAGATCAACTGCTAGAATAGCTTCAATCATTATCAGTATTCACATTTTATTTCATACATTCATTTGCTTTACTAAGAAATTTTTCTGTTCAAGGTATTGTATGTTTGTTGAATAAAAACAAAAAACAATGAGGCTCAAGAGCTGGCATGAAATGTTCAATCTCTTGAGTTGTTCCCACCTTGGAAATATTGTGAGTCTCAAATATACTCCAAGACCCATTGCCGCGAAGCTGCATTGGGATGATGCTTCACAGGTGGCGGTAACATCTATTGTCTAAATTCCATTGAAGACAAAATGTAGAAGAAAATGTTAAAAAATAGACATTTTTGCCTTTTAATTTTCTATTTTGGTACAAAAGCATAGTAGATTAGGTATCAATCGATAGCTTTTTTATTTTCTATCCAAAAATATACATCGAATGAGGTTATAATAAAATGCAAGAAATATATAAAAGAAAGAGTTTCGAAAATCGACAATTTTTGATAAAGAAAGGGTGAAAATTTTCATCAAATAGAAAATAATTGCTATTTTCTTACTTTGAGCGACAGGCATAATGATATTAGGAGGTTGGACTCGGGGAAAAAAGAAGTTGGTCAAAAATGGGGTCCACTCAGTAAGCTATTGAATGAATCAGTAACACTAGGCACATTCCCTGACATTCTAAAGGAAACCAGAGTATGCCCTGTATTTAAAGCGGGAAACCCAAACACTCCATGCAGTTATCGCCCCATTTCCATATTCCTAACTTTAAGTAAAGTATTTAAAAAAATTGTGTGCAATAAACTTACTCAATTCTAAATCAAATACAATATTTTAACTAAAACACGTATTGGGTTTAGAAGTGGACATACAACGGAAAATACTATAAATATGCTATTATAAAAGGTGTATCAGAACTTAAACAGCAAAAAACACACTGCTTTGATCTTCTTCGACTGGTCAAAATCATTTCATACCCTTTCGCATGAAATCTTATTGAATAAACTTCACATATATGGAAAAAGAAAGGAAAATGGTCAAATAAACCTGTTAAAACATGGAAAGAGGACAGAGATTTTATTAAAAGCTCCAATTTTGTGAATAAGAAGAAACATGCTCGATTGGTTTAAATTATATCTGTCAAATCGCCATCAGTATATCAGGTTGAAAGATAATTTATCCGACAAGGCGATGCTAACTAGTGGAGTTCAACAAGGATCTGTTCTTGGCCCATTACTATTTCTAATTCACGTCAACGATTTTCATCTCTCAAACACATTAAATTGCATACAATACGCCAATCCCCATCTTCCATCATAATGCAGACTTTCTTTTTACATGCAATTATAACATTGCCATAGGCAATTAGAAAATGTGTATAAATACAGTAGATGTGTGCTAATAAACTTTTATCGAACGTGACAAAGTCATCCTATATGATTATTACCACAAAACATTAATACAAACACTAAAATAAGAGCTGGGAAAACTACTCTTGCAAGAGTGAATGAGTTTAAAGTCTTGTCATTAATTTAGAAAAAAAACGAAGTTTCAAAAGTTACATACAACTTATCATATCCAAAATATCAAGAGTATTATTTTAACTAAAAAAAGACTTCCTCAAAATGCACTCCTTACCCTCTATTATTCCTCCATCCATCCACATTTATTATGTTGCATTACAACATGTGGTAGCTCAAAGAAATATATAATCATTCTTTGTGAATAATTCATGAAATATGTGTGCGAACTCTCTCGTATAATGACAACAGACAAAGTCACACTTCTCCAATGTTTAAAGTGCTAAATATTTTAAAACTGAATGACTTATACAAATTCAGTGCTGATGTCAATATGTTCAAAGTTAACAACACAAATCAATATGCATCACCAGTAGCATGGGCGAAAAACGGACGAGTGCAATGCAAAGTTGCAAAGGTTGATAAATGTTTCAAAGGGGGTCTTGCAAAGAGGAATGGGGTTGTTGAAATGGGGGAGGGGATGTTGAAAAGGGGGAGGGTTGCTGCAACAAGGGGGAGGGGTTATTCCGCAAGTTGCAATGAAAGGGGAGCTTTGGGGGAGAAGGAAGGATGACCTCCCCCAAAGGTGTAACCTTAACCTAAGAGAGAGAGAGAGAGAAAGGAGGAGGAGGAGAGTCTTTGGGGGAGAAGTTGGGATGTCCTCAACCCCCCAAAGGGAAACCATAACCTAAGCCTTAAACTAAGAAGGAGTGGGTTGGTTCGTCCAGCAGAGCCAGACGCACAATGAGAGTTCATCCGAGCGCCTGCTGTCTTATAAATTCCTAATCCGCTAGTTGGCTTAATCCGCCAGTTGGTTTAGAAGGCTTAATCTGGCTTAGAAGGCGTAAATGGCTTGTTCAGCTGTCCGTTATTAGGGTTGAGTTGCCAGATTTTGCTATTTCTTTAATTAAAGCATATATTCTTGAGAGTTAGTTTAGAAATCTGCCAGTTGCCTTAGAAGGCTTAATCTGGCTTAGAAGCCGTAAATGGCTTGTTCAGGTGTACATTATTAGGATTGAGTTGTCAGATTGCGCTATTTATTTAATTAAAGCCTATATTCTTGACAGTTGGCTTAGAAGTCTTAAGCAGCCAGTCGGTTTAGAAGGCTTAACCAGCCATTTGCTTAATATATATATATATATATATATAATATATATATATATATATACATATATATATATACATATATATATATAATTTAATAAAAATATCGTTTATATATGCAACCCAAAGAATTAAATAAAACACCATTACATCATTCTGTTTATTTAGACGAATTATTGGAATCAATATCATGAAATATATAGAAAATAAATATACAATCGTTCATTCTATACAAATGAGGAATATATACATTAAAAAATAATAATAGTATAAGAAGTACGAACGAAGAACATATAAAATAAAACATAATAATATAAGAAATACAAAACGTATGAATATAATCATCAAAATAATAGTACAGGAGAAATATATATATATATATATACATATATATATATATACACACAATTATATTAAATAATTAAATATATTGAAAATAAATATACATCAAGCTATATAACTTTATGTTCTACTGCACTTAACTAAAACACTAAACTTGCACGTGATCGAGGCTACAGTCACATCATTGTTGCTTTGCACTACGCAGTAAATACGATTTGATTATTTCACTGCTCAAGTTAGAGGGATACCTATACTCGATGTAAATAGCTTTCATATCGTTCAATACTATTTTTGTGTCCACTTTGCATTCGGTTGGCAAGGTATCTTTAAACACAGCTAGAATATATTCAAAAGCACGTACAAAGAAGCCATCGTTAGCCACATCATTATTAAATACAAGTTTATAAACACTCCTTTCCAATCGAGGGTTTATTCTTACCGATCCGAGCTTTTCAATCGTGAACCCATCTTCACAATGCATAGCGGCAGTTGAAATAATCTTCTAAGTCGTAACGACAGCTGTTCATTATATAAAGAAACAACGCTTCAGGGTGAACGGTGTAGGTGAGCTCTGCCCTGTACCGCTCAAGTGTTTTGTACCAAAATTCATGATATTTCGAAGAGTTTAAATCTTTTAAATAAGCATCCAGCTCTAGTCCATTCTCGCCTTGATCATTCCTACACTCGGTAAACTCGTCGAGCAGAGTGGTGTATGCGTTTTCAAGAACCGTATCAAAATAAAGCATATCCGTAACACGCGCGTCTAATATAGGCTTCAGCTTGCGGAAACCAACGATTTCAAACATTCTGTCGAGGATGAATCGGTTTCGCGTAGGGGCAAAAACGTTATTATCAGATGCATTCTGCCACATCAGTCGTATATCAATGCATGGCTGATCGTTATTTTTACACAACGTACAAACAATGGCATATGAGGGGGTATCACCACTCTGTTCTCTTCTTGTACCTACACTTGCAGGTATTTTATAACGGTCCTCACTCCACTTCTCAACTACCACGAAGACTCTATTCATCTCCTCAACACTTAAATAAACAACATTCCGTTTACCAGAGTTTTTTTGTCTACAAGTCGTTTCAAGTACATAGTTAATGGCACCGTTTTTACGCCTGAACACGCGCAATGACTTCGTCACGGACACATCGTACACGGCATTGAGAATGCTTCTCAAAGGAATTACCATCGTATTTGGGGAGTGCACATCCAGTCGGTTCAAGCTCTGAGATGACTAAGAGCCACAGGTGGACGGATCGGCTCGATGGGAGGTGTGGAGGATGAGTCACACCATAAGCTGATAAATCGTGTACGGCGTTATTCCAACTTGAAAGAGAATACTTGTATCCCATTATACTGGGTAGGTGTTTTGGGAAATTTTCCGATACATGAAGCACTTCAGGTTTGAATGTTTTATTACCCCACTCCCCAGAATACGCAGCAGAAATTTTCGTTCGGGGGGGATTTTCACGAACTAAGCACATTTTAATCACACTCCGGCACACTATTTGAGATAAACATATTACCATATTTTTCCTTTTTGCTTAACAGACGATACTCGTCTCTAAATTCTGTTAAAAACTCACGCAGGCCTTTATCCACAACCTCACTACAAACCTCGTCATGATATATGTTGATGTTGTAGAAAAAATACTTAAGATTCTCCCTGATGACAAGATTTATGTACATTCTCAGCCGCAGGATACGCGTTCTCGGTATGATGCAACATGACATACAGTAATATCGCTTGTTACACTACTCATCAACAAGACTCACTAACCATAACCGTTGCTTCTCTTCTGCACGTGTTGTTTCTTCCACTTCACGGTATATGTAAGCTTTTATAAAGTTTAGGCCTTCAACGTAGTTCAATACATCGCTTGTACCACGAAATCCTGCAATGCTCTCGCCAGAATAGCCGTAGAGTATTTCTACCTCTTGTTCATCAAACTTCGCACGATTCAATGTAGCCTTAAAAGTATCAAAGGAGGGTGGAATAAGGAGCCATTCAGTAACCTTATCTTCACACTGCTGAATACCACTTCATAAAAGTCGAACATGCAATATTAAAGGTAGCCATTACTATTTTTCGTCTACGTGGGATTTCGTCAAATACACGTCTTTGACCGAGGGCTTGCAGCGGTCAACTAAGCACGCATGGTAGAGATATGCCCAGGTAGTAGCAGGAGTCACGTGACCATTGATCGATCATATAGGGGGGCAGAGCTTAGAATTTTCTCCATTACATACGCACACATAAAAAGGAGAAAGTGAAACGCTAATTGAAACAAGATTTATTTAATAAACGAATTATTCAAGGTATATATATTTAGAAATACGTGTAATAAATAAACATATCGTTAACAATAGACATATATAACAATCAAAGATTGTTATATCCAAAGGGTACAGTATCATAGGTACCAAGTACCTGGTAACGGTTCCAATAGGTGTTACGGCATACCTTCGTACCCCTAAGTTCCTTCACGCCACCCAGCTTCTGCCCCCGAAAATTGTGTGTCCCCACAGTCAGTTGGGGTGGCTGGACTCCCTCATCTTCAAAGCACAATAGATCCTTCAACGATTCAAAGTTAGCGACCCGCCCATTCGCCTGGGTGAGCGTCATACCCTTAACCTTCACGATATATTTCATATCTTCCCCCACCCTCACTCGTACCCCATACGTTTTTGGTCCTGTTGAGACAAGAGAGTCGGCGTATGCGATGTCTCCATACTCATCCTTGATCTCATCAGTTAACTCTCCGAGGAATTCACCAATAGGCGGAATGTATTCACCCTGCCTCGCTGTGAATATCACACTATCTGTATCGGCGTACTAAACCATCGGTCCAAGAGAATGCAATAGACCCCAAAGTTTGATGCGTGCTTAGACCGTTGTGAAGCTGGCTACAGGTATGTTTGTAATCATTGAGGTATCTGTGGTCAATTCGGTAATGTTATACTTTATTATGTAAGTATTACCCACATTCGCGATCTCCATGACTTCTTTATCGGGACCGTTGGCATAATCCCAGACTTCACTATAACTTTTTGCCAAATGTGCGTTCCCCTTGCCAGTATTCTGTGCAAATTTTCCCCAAAGACTGTTTAGACACAACTTTGCACTAAAGCGCTTGCCTGGGTTCTTTACAACTTGTGAAAGGTCAAGCTGTATCCCTTCATGGTCACGGTAACGCTGAATATAAGCCGATTTTTCATCTTCGGTATCAACTCCTCGCAGATACCCTGATGCCTCTACCTTATCCTTCAAAAAAGTGTTCATATATGGCATGAAAAGGTTGGGGAGATTCTGAAAACTCTACACCTCATATACCTTCAATATTTTGTAGCCATGGCGAACGGCTAGGTCCAACTCAGGGCTTGTATATACACCTCTGATCTTACGCTGGTTGGTTGTGTGACTACATTCCCCATTGTTCTCCTTTGCGCACTTCACGCACAGGGGAAACATGAGCTTGTGATCTATAACGGTGGGTAAGATCGGCATCCATAAATCGCGAGAGGGAAGCACATCTACGAAAGAAAGGCCTAAATAGTACCCGTTCATAATTGTTGAGAAAACCTCGATGGTGGGCAGGACAGGTCCCACCAGTTTCTCTGGTGCACCTACGGTGTACGGATTGTTTTTCATCACGTAGGGATATAAAGGACGGAAGTCACAGTAATGGAGTTTCATGCGCTCCGTACGCAGAAAATATAGCTTGAAGGGACTTGTACGCCCTCCGAACAAGCTATCACCCCATTTGGGAGGATTTAGCAACATTAAACGCTTGATTGTGTTTATTTTTTCACGGTACTGTCCATCTGTTTCCATCCGTGCATCATACTCATTCTCCCACAAGACTTTGTGAGTGAACTGGGTGCCTATAATCTGATCGCGGGTGCGGGTCCACGCAAGACTGTCGTCAGGAGTATTCTACCGTGGATATCTCCTACGATTCCACACTCAAGACGGGGACATCCGTGCCACTAGCAACCGTTAAAGGAGTACACAGTAGGGCGGAGCGTTTTTACACTTTTTTCGATTTTCGTTTTGTAATAGCGCGGAAAAGTGGCTCTTCTTCGTCAAAAGTGAGTGTCTAAAATCTCAGAGATCTACAATAATATCTTCTGCCTCCGCACGCGCGTTGAAAATCCAAAAAATGCGCGGAAATACGCATTTTTTCAATATTTTCTTATAGTTTTAATTTTCATCCTACCTTCTTGTAATAGCGAGGAAAAGCATCGTAAAGGTTTATTTTAGACTAGTTTTGAATATTTTTGTCCGGCGATAATTTCTTCTGCCACCGCAAACGTTCCAAAATATGGGAAAATTTACATAAATAGCGTATTTTGTAATGACGCTATTATGGTCAACTTCGGCCCTACACCACAGTTTATTCGTTAATTATGTATTAAGTAATGCAATTAACAATTCATTATATCATATTTTAGTAATTTAAGAAGTTTATATATTTGAGCAATTAAATAATTTAGGTCCACCAATGCAGTTCACTTTGCATATGCTTGGTTTATTTTTGATGACTTATTATGTAATATGCGTTCAACTCCTCGCTTATTTCGTCAATATTGAATGTACTATATTGAAAAAATAACCCAGAGCTCACCACGTGGAGGTGGCTGCATTTCTAGTTCCTCCCTGCCCGACCCAACCACCCTACCATTATAAATGCAAAAAACTTCACTTTTTTACGCGAAGGTCAAAATATGAGAATAAAAACCCACTCTAATAGACAGAGTTTATTTCCACGACAGTTTCGACGCCCACTGGCATCCTCCTCGGGTGGATGCCAGTGGGCGTCGAAACTGTCGTGGAAATAAACTCTGTCTATTAGAGTGGGTTTTTATTCTCACCCTACCATTATCGGACTTAGGCTAGTTACACACTGTAGTCACTTTTTGTTTCCATTCTTGGCATTTTCTTTCTGGATTCTAATCTTGCTCTGATAAATCCATCCCTTGCCTCTGAACCGCATACTGCAGCTGAAGCCACTGTTACCAGCTTTATATGCCGTTCAACCGCTTGGGTGTGGCAAGGAAAGCGTGGGATGAAATCAGGTACATCTCCTGATGAGATATAGTTCAGCATGTCGGAGCGTGATAGAACTTTTGTCAGAGGAGGCTCTGACAGCTCACAAGTTTGCCAGTTAATCATGTTGTAGTACTCACTGCACTGAAAGTTCAACGTGGGCAATTTAAACACTCTCACTGCGGCTGACTCAGAATCTCTTGCTCTAAGGATTCTCCTCCATCCTAATTCTCTGATACGTTTTGTTTCATCGTGAATCATACTAAAGAGAACATTCTCTGGATGAGAAAAATAGGAATTTTTCTGAATAACACGATCAACTCTTTCTATACAGCGGGCACTCAACGACCTCGAGCGTTGTATCATTTGATAAAGATGTTTGGCTCCCTGTGTTGCTGAAGAATTTCTCTTGATTTGAAACCACATTGGAATATAAACTTTCATAATATAATCCAGGATACACTTAAGGATGTCTGAAGGTTCTTCAGTTGAAACGTAGAGACGAAGTATGCGGTTAGCAGTTGTCACCCATCTGGAGTGTGCCATTTTGCCTGGTTTCCTTTAAGCTAGAGAGGGAGTACATTCACCTTTTGACACAGCATCATAGATTTCTGCCAAATATTTCTGATCTGTGTCAACTACAATTTCTTCCGCTTCAACTGGTTAAAACTCAACAACAGGTCTCTTTTCACAATCAATTAGGTCTTTTCCTATAGGCCCCGTAAAACTAAGAGGACCTGTTGTTTTACCATCAATGTCAGTCACTACGTGCCGCAATGGAAGTTCATTAGTGTGAAGCAAGCAAATCAGCCACTGGAGTGCTCTCTGAAAGTGTTCTTCAATACTTCTTATCACTCCTCCTTTTGGTCCGTATTAACTGCTGTCCCGTCATATCCAATGGCTTTAACTTCTGAAGTATCAATCTCATTTGAGCGAAAAAAATCCAAAATTGCAGAAGCTATACTCTGTGCTGAGCCAGAAGCGGGAGTTACATGCCCAATATAATGCGAGTTTGGTTCTTGAAGCAAAGTGACATGTTCTTCTGTTATATTTTTTTGATAACCTTTACTGCCAAATTTTTCTTGGACTGCAGTTCTGTCCTTTCTTCCATCGAAATAGATACTCTCCATAGTTTCTTCTTCGTAATCTATCGTTTGAATGATAGATCTACCTCTTTTTCTAGCTCTCCTTACTTTGCATCTCTCTATTACTGAACTTAAATCTTTTTCGTTTATAATTCCCACGTCTTCAAGAACAGCCGAAGCAATTATAGCAGCAGACCTGTCTGACACACCAGTTCTGTCACAAGCTATAGCCAATGATGAGATTGTTCCATGATGAGATTGTTCCATCGATTTGATTCTCTGTGTCGGTTCATAATCAGAATCCGCTCCTTCTGTTTCACTTGATGTTGATGACAGTGTTTCAGTTGCTTGTCCTTTACTGGTAGATGGTTTTGGTTCATACCGTTTCATTCTCTGTTGTCTTCTAGCTAGATCTTTACGAGTTTGTGAAACATCAAGAAAGCCTATTGCCAATTTTCTTGTTGTTCTCTGATCTTTAAGGAAGTTTTGTTCAATTGCTGGAACCTTGAGATGGTTTTCACATGAACACTTATCAAAATTTTCACATTTGCAAGCACTGATGTCACATAATTTGTTTTCTGCCTCATTTTGAAATGTTTGTAATTTAATTTTGAATGAGTCACTATCTTCTTTCTTTTTTATTGACTTTAGAAGGTTTTGACATTTTTCATGGTAATTTTTAATCATTTGAGCGACACGGTTTTTGAGAGAACACCCGAAATTTCTGCAACTGTTGGCTCTTTCTTCGATGTCTTCAGATTCAACTTTATTTGATGAAAATATTTCATGACATCCTTATACAGTAGGTTGGAAGGCACCTCTTGTCTAGATCAGCTGGAGCCCCAAATATAGGGCAACTTGAAGAAGTTCTTGTTGCTTGAGCTGGTACTGACACTGTGAAAAACATAGTAATTAATATAAAAATTAAGAAATTACTCCTAAAATGTAAAATTTCTTGCATTCTGCAGAAGTTTTGTATATTATACCAACGTATTATTATGCACTAAAATATGCAGTATATGTCCACATATGCGTGTTGTCGTGTTCCAAAGATGTATTAACGCAAGAGCACACAACCACATCTTACCCGAAACGTAGCTAGCACAACACTGCGGGGAAGTGAGAGCAAGAAGGCCTGGTAGTGTTGTGAGTCATGACTCATCAGTCATCACTCACTGACTCATTGCGTATATGGCAATGACGAGCAACACACCATACCAGGCTGTGGGGAAGCTTCTAGAACGATGTAGGAGTACTACATGACGTACAAAGTGAATTTATTAGCGTATAGGCTGAATATGCAAAATACGTGATTTATGCGGATTTTTCTATATTTTGGAACGTTTGCGGTGGCAGAAGATATTATCTTCGGACAAAAATATTTAAAAGTAGTCTAAAATAAACCTTTAGGATGCTTTTCTTCGCTATTGCAAGAAGGTAGGATGAAAATTAAAACTATAAGAAAATATTTTAAAAAATGCGTATTTTGGCGCATTTTTTGGATTTTCAACACGCGTGCGGAGGCAGAAGATATTATTGAAGATTTCAGAGATTTTACACACTCACTTTTGACGTGGAAGAGCCACTTTTCCGCGCTATTACAAAACGAAAATCAGAAAAAGTGTAAAAACGCTCCGCCCTAGTGCACAGTCTTCTAACCAGTGGCACGGTTTTCGCTTAGACCATCAGCCCCCAAAACGCGACCATTAACCTTAATGGGTACTTCCCCCCCCTGTTGCGAGCATGCTTTATGTATACACCTGTCTGCTGCTGTATGGGTATAAACCACTAAATAGCCCTTGTGCCCATAACTGCGGGGATTGTTTCTGTGAATGACGGCTAAGGTGTCTTTAGGCATGAAATTGTTCTTGAATACGGTAAAGCACAATGAGTCAATCGTGGTTGCGACTTGCAACGGATCGCATTTGGAACGATCTAAAGGTCTGGAAACATATTCTAAGCACGCGCACATCATTCACGCAATAACGCTCACATTCATCCGCTATATTGTAAGGATTAGATTCATTAAAACTGTTGAAGTAGCGGTCAAAATCTTCACGTTCACCTGTACTCATACAGGAATGTGTAAAGGAAATATCCTTTTGAAACTTCGGCGGCTACACCCATTACCTTCGGTAGCTTTGCTAATTTACAAGATGTGAATAATAAAGTGTCTTTAAACTGTACGTTACCTCTTATTTGCATCTGTATAAGTTTGTTGCCTCTTTTCAAGGGATCACCTGTAAATATCTACGATGACCGTGCTCAAGCAGCTCCTTATAAGGGAACTGTGTCAAATTTTGCACCGTTATGGGCAAGAATATACAGTCATTTTTTTCAACTTGTCCGCTAACTTGACAATATAGGATACAAAGAGTTTCACAGCACTGTCGTGTGCAATCGTTTTAAAAAAGTTTGTCCGCTTACCACATTTGTGACACTCATCACACTCGACCTCCATGCACTCATCACAGATAGTCTGGCTTATAAGTACTAGGGGCACTCAATATATTTTGTCCCATCCCTTTTTCTTAGTTAAATAATAGGCCATGTGGCTGAAATATCTTTTGGGCCGTAAGTTTGAACTTTCTGCGCTTAACATAACCGCATTTTTCCACTTTGAACCTCCCCTCCTTGTATAAAACCGATTTTAAACGCCCTTGTATAAAACCGATGGTTAACGCAGTTTCGAAAATGGCGTCTGACAGTGATGTGCACCGTAAACAGAAAGCTGTTATCGAGTTCTTACCGCAGAGAAGGAAACAGTTGGAAATATTCAGAAACGTCTACAAAACGTTTATGGAGATGCTATTTTTGATTGAGGCACAGTTGGACTCTGGTCTAAACGTGTGAGATCATCAGAGAGAGGGAAAGCCAGCCTCGATGATGAGCCATGCAGCGGTCGCCCGGCATCGACTGTGACATCTCACATTGTGCAACGTGCTAAAAGCATCATTCGATCAAATCGGCGCGTCACATACACGGAGCAATCACTGGAGCTAGGAATTAGTGAAGGAAGTGTCAATATGATAGATAATTCAGCAACTGGGATACTCAAAAGTGTGTTCACGGTTTGTTCCTCGCGAACTGACTGAAGATCACAAAGCTCAAAGAAAAGAAATTTCTTCTGAGTCGTTGGTTCGATACGAGACAGAAGGGAATGACTTTCTTTCACGAATTGTGACTGGGGATGACTTGGGTACACCACTTTGAACCTGAACCAAAACGCCAATCCACGGGGTGGCATCACGCAGACTCCCCACGCAAGAAAAAGTTCAAAATGGCTCCCTCTGCAGGAAAGGTTATGGCCACCATCTTCTGGGACATGAAAGGGGTGATTCTGGTGGACATTTTATTGGTGGGTATGAAGAGCCATTGAAGTGTGCTCCTCGCACGCCCAGGTCCCACCAACACAGGGTTTGGCTGTGTACAGCCATGAGGAAGTGACCACCACTATAAGGACACTAACCCTAGCTAAAAGCTTCAACAAAAATGAGATGTTTACCAAGGAAAATTCATACTGGCAGGACGTCGCCCAGGAAAAAAAGGTACCCTCAACCCGCTTACGCGCCAGGGTGGGTGAGGAGACCAATGGTGCAACTTTTTTTAATCCCAGAGGAGAAGAAACTTCTCCAAAGGAATCAATGCAGGGGACCCCATCAGGCCAGAGTAATGACCATGGACCCCAGCAGTTCCAACGGAAAATGGCCCCAAAACGAAACCTTAGAAGGTATGATACAATAAAATGGACTATTGAAGAAAAGAAAATAATTTTGCACTGCTCTGAATACTCAAGGTATGAGAAGTGGAGCAGGCAGAACATAATCCTAGCGGAGCAAATCAGGAACTCCAATTTACTTGAAGAGAAGAAAAATACCTCTGTCAAGAAACTACAATCATTAGCCTCACAAGTGCATAAGTACCTTACAGAGGAAGAAATTAGTAATATTAAACAAAGCGCCCTTAAGGAAGCAGCCGAGGACTACATTGACAGAGAAGGAGAAGAAAGAGAGGAAAAAATGAAAAGAGTGTGGACAAGAGAAGAGAAATGGACACTGATATGGGCTACAAAGTATGCAAGGAAGAAACACGAGAGGCAGAAGGACATCACAAGGGAATGCAGAGAGATCTTCCACTTTTGCCCATGTAAGAGAGAGACTCCAGCTACAAGATTGACCACTCAGAAGCACAACTTCATAACCCAGAGGGCATTTAGTGACCAAGAACTGGAATACATGAACGATGAAATAGATAAACTTATTCAAAATGAAACCAGCCCAATAATGAACCCTATCCCACTATTGCAGTGCCTTGAAGCCACCCAAAATATTGATGACGATGCATCCGATAGTTCAGTGGACACACAAAACAGACAGCACACTAGCCAACATTCTGTAACCAATCCAATTCAGCATATAGGAATGGGTGGCTCGCCACCCAGTTCGCCTGGATCCTCTGACTCATCATTGCCTTCCCCAGCCAGATCAAGAACTCCTCCCACATCACCACCACTACCACCACCACGATATGAAGATATGGATTTACAGCAAATCGAAACAGAGGAGGAATTAGCAAATATAATTGAAAATGTTAAAATCATGAATATGGAAAGCTGGCCCCAACTGATCAAACTTAGTAAAAATAGAAAGTTTAAACAACTATTATGCCGAGTAAATGTTGTAATTAATAGACTAGTTCCAGTCAACACAGACCTTACTGAACTTAACCAAGTAAATTACGCTGCTGGCCTATACATTAGGGGGGTCGAAATTTTGTATTCTTATCCTACACACTGCTCGGAGTTTCTTTTGGGCCTCTAAACAACATACTGTAATTACACCGCTATGCGCCCCCCCCTACCCGTTGCATATGCCCCCCCTTTTTTTAAATTGAAATTAAATTGAAACCAATTCTTTGAATGAAAAAACCTGATAAATGACAAAGATTAAAGTAAATAATGATATAAGTAAAGTTAAAGTAAGTTTTATATATATATTATATATATATATGATGAATGAAACCACGAAGGGAAAAGAAACACAAAGTGGTGCTCAAGCGCTTTCGTCTAATGACATCCTCAGGAACACTCAGTGTTCCTGAGGATGTCATTAGACGAAAGCGCTTGAGCACCACTTTGTGTTTCTTTTCCCTTCGTGGTTTTATTCATCATAAATATCTTTCACGTGTCACTTTCGTGAAATAATTTTCATATATATATATATATATATATATATATATATATATATATATATTATATATATATATATATTATTATAATATATAATATAATATATATATATATATATATGTGTATATAATATATATATATATATATATATATATATATATATATATATATATACAGGGTGTACATAAAGTCAGGATCTATTTTTGTGAAGCACTTGGAAATTATATTGAATTCAATCATAAAATGATAAAGTGCTAACATTTATTAAATAATTAAGAGTAGGATTCGACGTGACGCCCATCAGTATCTCTGCACAGCTCAAATCTTTCCGCAGCATTTCTAAACACATTCTGGAGCATTTGCGGTGTTATGTTATCTGCAGCAGTTCGTATACGTGTACGTAAGTTTTCAAGACTCGTAATCTTCGTCTGATAGCGTGCGACTCGATGAAGCCCCATGCAAAGAAATCTAAAGGGGTTAAATCTGGTCATCTCGCTGGCCAAGGTCTGTTGCTTCCGCGTCCGATCCAGCGATTTGGAAAACGTCCATTTAGATAATCCTGAACAATTTTGGCATAGTGACAAGGAGCACCATCATGTTGATAGACGACGGGGATAGGATTGTTAGTACCGTCGTCTATCAACATGATGTATATGTACATGTATAATAAGAAATCTTTCTCCGTATATTACTTAAAGAATCAATTGAAGCATACTAAAATCAAAATATTCACCTTAAGAAATTTAATTGAAGCATATTAAAACCAAAATATTCACCTTAAGAAATTTAAAATCGTAAATTACTGGCACCACTGGCCTTTTTCTCGAATGCAGTACATTCAAAATAAATTTATGTCTGTTTTCGTAACCAATTCTATCTTGTGATGCTTCTGTTACCACATTTACAGCATGTTCTACTCCCTGGCTGTGACAGGTAAAAGGAATAAGCTGAAGTGGTTCATTTCGAACTTTAAGCTCATCATTTGTCAAATTCGATAAAATAGGTGGAGGGATGATGGTTTCGTTGTCCCAGTCGATCATGTTAGGATAATCGTCTGCTTCAAAGTTCAGTATTTTTGGCAGCTCAAAATTTCTCGCATTGGTGCTCCTAGTTCTTGCTAGAATGATGTGCTGAAGAGCCAGCTCTCTGACCTTTCTTCTTGTGTCTGTTATCATTGAGAGTAAGATATTCTCTGGGTGGGCAAAATAGGCGTTATTTCTGAGGACACGCTCCATAATCATCCGATGCTTTTTATCTAAGCCTTTAAGCAAGTGCATGATATACCAAAAATTAGATGCTCCATCATTTGCCTTTGGATGAGACTTTATCCAAAACCAGCCTGGAGCGTAAACCAGCATTATAATTTTTACTAGGTCTTGGATGTGTTTTTCTGGATTCCGTGTAGAGACATAAGCACAGGATCCTGTTTGCTCGTGTTAGCCATCTTGCATGATGGAGGGCACCTGGGGATCTGGTGGCTAACGCTTGTGAGATGCGTCCAGATTGTATGCTAATGCACATTTCACACATATAGTTTTGGTCACTGTTGAAATTTTAACAATATCGGCCGAAACTTCTTTAATGTTGCCCTCTACAGGGGTATAATCAACTATATCCAGTTTGGTCAAATCCTCTCGGAGTTTATTTCCAAGAGAACCTTTGAAGGTGTTTGGTCCCGAAGTTTTTCCATCAATTGCTTCAAATACGTGCCTGAAGGGCAGTTCGTTTGCATGCAAAAGGCAAATCAGCCATTGTACCGGCCTGTTCAGATATAATTCAATCAATTTTAGCACTCCGCCAATCCTGCCAGTGTTCACTGGGGTGCCATCGCATAGCAAAGCTTTGAGGGATTCTTTGCTATTAGAATCAACTATAAAAGTTATTATTTCATCGCCAATACAACAAGCAGTTCCGTTATCTGGAGCTATATGATCCATGTAAACATCACCAGGTTCTTTGACTATTACATAATGTTCTTCGTACTCCATTCCCTTCTTTGTCTTAGTTGATCTTTTTTACCATCAAATCCGATGCCTTCAATCTGTGTTCTCTGATTTCACTTTGATTATGTTCTTTTTACCCACACGTATTCTTTCTCTTTCCACTTTTTTCCTATCCAACATATTGGTTTCGTCTAATATTCCCATATCCTTCAAAGCTGCATTTAATATAGCTGCAGTAGCTCTGTAACTTACACGGTATCTATCTGCTGTTATTGTTAAGTTATCATAAATAATTCTGTTCTAATGGTTTTCTCTCAGCTCAAAATCCGGAACAAATTCAATATCGTCGCTGTCATCATCAATTTCCATGCTCTCATCTTCCATAATATGTAAAGGGTCCAGTTTGCTGGTTGAGGCGACATTCATATCTAGGCTTCTCTTGGCTCTTCTTTCTAATCCTTTAACTCTATCGTGAGTCCTTTTTCTTGCGGAAGTCGTTACTCTGTCGATTGGTCCTAGTTGTTTTTTTTTGTTTCTGCCCCACAAAAGACTCCCACTCAATCATTGGAACTCTAATATCACATCTGCGATCCGTTCGACTGATTTTTTTTATCGTAACAAGTACAAGTGCAAATATCAAACATTTCATCGAATGTCTCCACCTTCTGCTGAAAACTGTTGTTTCTCTGTTTTAATGGTACTTTATTTAGCTTTGCTGCAGATTCTATCAATCGTTCAACTTTTATAGCTATTCCTTCAAATCCTATATGTGGAAAGGAAAACTTCTCCCAAATGGCTTCCACATCTTTAGTGACAATTCTGTAACATTCTTTTGCTGTTCTAGAACCTTTCGAAATCAGTTCTTCTTTGAAGGAGTCATTGAAGTTGGAAATTCTGCAGGGTGACCAAATGTTGAATTGTGCGTTTTGCTTCTTGTCGCCATGATTTCACTTATTTAGGCCTAGTAGCATTAATAACAAGAAACTAATTGTTAAATTCTAGCAATTGAATCATTCAATCTGAATTTAATATAACTCATTCGGAATTAAATCATAACTCATTCAATCATAAACAATCTGAAAATAACAATCTGAAACTAAACAAAAAAACGTGACAATAATTTATATAATTCATCTAATTTATCTAAATTAATCTATGTAATCTATTCAATCTATCTAAAACTCTATCTAAATAATCTATCCAAATTAATCTAATCTACATAATAAGACTTAATACAGTATAATGCATGATTGTCACATTTGGGGTTTATATCTGTGGAGAGAGTAAAATGGGGGGGATGCTATGGAAGGGGTAAGGGGGGTCGCATATACTCATTTTCTTTACAAGATGTTGAGATCATCATTTCCAACTACGTGCATACTGTGGAATTGGAGAAACTCGATTTTTTATGTTTCGACCCCCCGTACTATACATGCAACAGAAACTTGTCCCAAACTTTAAACCAAAGTCCCCCAGCCAAAGGTGTAAATCAAAACCCCCTCCTTGGAAAGTTAAATTAACTAAACAACTTACACAAGCCAGACGAGAATTGAACCAATTAAAGCAATATTTCCAAGCACCCACACAACAGGGAAAACTCCAAAAACAAATAGGGAAAATAAAGAGGAAGTATAACCTGAGAGATAATCAATTACATGACAAGGTGCTGGAATTGGAGGGAAAAATCCCAGCCATAGCCAATAGAATCAGGAATAAACAAAAGTAGATTGACATGAAAAACCATAACAAACAATTTTCATCAAACCCTAGAGGTTTTTACCAAAATCTCATTAGGGAAAGAATAATAATCCATGAACCACCAGATCAAACCCAGTTGGAGGCATACTGGAAAGCCCTCTTTGAAACCTCCGAACAGCATAATCAGGATACTGCCTGGATAGAGACCATCAGGGTGGAAAATGAGGGTAAACCAGAAATGGAGGACAAGATAAGAAAGAAACTGGCAAAATTCTCCAACTTTAAAAAACCTGGCATAGACAAGCTCTGAATTTCTGGCTGAAACAAGTCACGGCATTACACCACCATTATACTGCCGCTTTTCACAGAATTTTGCAGGGAGTAGAAGAAATACCAGAATGGCTTACAAGTGGAGACACAACCCTCATCCCTAAGACTCGTGAGACAAATCTCCCAAAAAAATACCGCCCAATCTGCTGTTTCACCACCACCTATAAACTTTTTACAGGCCTAATTGCAGACAGTATAGAGGGTGTACATAAATTCAGGATCTATTTTTGTGAAGCACTTGGAAATTATATGGAATTCAATCATAAAATGATAAAGTGCTAACATTTATTAAATAATTAAGAGTAGGATTCGACGTGATGCCCATCAGTATCCCTGCACAGCTCAAATCGTTCCGCAGCATTTCTAAACACATTCTGGAGCATTTGCGGGGTTATGTTATCTGCAGCAGTTCGTATACTTGTACGTAAGTTTTCAAGACTCGTAATCTTCGTCTGATAGACGTGCGATTTGATAAAGCAGCATGCAAAGAAATCTAAAGGGGTTAAAACTGGTGATCTCGCTGGCCAAGGTCTGTTGCTTCCGCGTCCGATCCAGCGATTTGGAAAACGTCCATTTAGATAATCCTGAACAATTTTGGCATAGTGACAAGGAGCACCATCATGTTGATAGACGACAGTACTAACAATCCTATCCCCGTCGTCTATCAACATGATGGTGCTCCTTGACACTATGCCAAAATTGTTCAGGATTATCTAAATGGACGTTTTGCAAATCGCTGGATCGGACGCGGAAGCAACAGACCTTGTGTTGCGAGATGACCAGATTTAACCCCTTTAGATTTCTTTGCATGGGGCTTTATCGAGTCGCACGTCTATCAGACGAAGATTACGAGTCTTGAAAACTTACGTACACGTATACGAACTGTGCATGGATACTTGACTCTGCTTTCAATTGTTAAATGTCCAACTTTGCTTCGCACCCGTAATCAATAGTGGCTACATGATGTAATTAATGGCTACATGACATTCTCTCTCTCTAAATTCTCAGTAGGAGACATATCACATTACTTTACCTTCCCCTTCCTCAACTCTAAATCTGTCCGATGACTCAACCACGCATTATGAGACCATCTGTTTTATCTATCCCCAAACAGAAGCAGGCAGGCAAATTGGGCTAGGTAATACTAAGCCCAATTTGCCTCTGGTGGGGGAAAAATTTGCTTCGAGATATAAATAGAATTTTCCTCGGGATGTGAAAAATTTCAATTGTTTATTTTTTTATTGTTTTATACCTTACAGCTTTACGTAAAATACAATACGATTAACATATGTAAATGCATACTCATTTTTATTAGATCCTTCAGGGGTATATTTACCAACATAAATACGACATAATGGTTTAGATCAGTGGTTCTTAACCTTTTTACTACCATGCCCCCTCTAGGAATTGGTCCTTCCCTCCACGCCCCCCTTCAATCAAAATAACATTCTCTATAACTTCTCAATATTAGCCCATGCTCTCGTTAAGAGAATAACAAATACAATTAGAGAAATTCCTGTTTCTAGGGGGGCGCGCCCCCCCGGTAAGAACCACTGGTTTAGATAAATCATTTGTAGATATTTTAATTAAAGTATTAGGGAATTGGGCAGTTACTTGTTCACCTAATTCACATACCTGTTTCAATCTACGATACATTCTAAACTCTTTAAAAGGTGAGAACCACTTTGTTCTTGGATGATGCATTACTTGCTCTGCACTATGAGACGAGTCAAGATTAGGTTCAAACAAAACACAATGTGGAACAATTAAATATGGAGATGGCGATATCCCTACATTAGGTCCCTCCAATCTTTCCCTACCCCCCTTCTTACGACCTATTGAATCTTCAAAATTAATCACATATCCAGACATATTCATTTCGGAAATACTATGAAAAGATACACCCGTTACTTGATAATAATTAAATTTTAAAATAGTTGAATTTTGATCATTAGTTAGAAGATCCAAACACAAGGTATAAAACCCATCACTATTAACACCAAAAGTATTTTTAGATAAATAAACAAATTGCATTGAAGCTGTAACTATCTTCTCCTTTGAACGCCATTTAGGTTTCCTCCGAGGAACGTACTTCCTTTTTCGAGGAACAAACTTCCTTCTTCGATACATCTTGAACAGTAAATAATACACGTCACTCCGATGCAACACCGACGATAAGACTGAAGTTTAAACAATTTGTGGATCTATTTATAGATTCTCATTACGTCATGTTATGACAAGAATCCTATCCCCTTAGAATCAACCTCATGGTGCTCCTTGTCACTATGCCAAAATTGTTCAGGATTATCTAAATGGACGTTTTCCAAATCGCTGGATCGGACGCGGAAGCAACAGACCTTGTGTTGCGAGATGACCAGATTTAACCCCTTTAGATTTCTTTGCATGGGGCTTTATCGAGTCGCACGTCTATCACACGAAGATTACGAGTCTTGAAAACTTACGTACACGTATACGAACTGTGCATGGATACTTGACTCTGCTTTCAATTGTTAAATGTCCAACTTTGCTTCGCACCCGTAATCAATAGTGGCTACATGATGTAATTAATGGCTACATGACGTTCTCTCTCTCTAAATTCTCAGTAGGAGACATATCACATTACTTTGCCTTCCCCTTCCTCAACTCTAAATCTGTCCGATGACTCAACCACGCATTATGAGACCAACTGTTTTATCTATCCCCAAACAGAAGCAGGCAGGCAAATTGGGCTAGGTAATACTAAGCCCAATTTGCCTCTGGTGGGTGAAAAATTTACTTCGAGATATAAATAGAATTTTCCTCGGGATGTGAAAAATTTCAATTGTTTATTTCTTTATTCTTTTATACCATACAGCTTTACGTAAAATACAATACGATTAACATATGTAAATGCATACTCATTTTTATTAGATCCTTCAGGGGTATATTTACCAACATAAATACGACCTAATGGTTTAGATAAATCATTTGTAGATATTTTAATTAAAGTATTAGGGAATTGGGCAGTTACTTGTTCACCTAGTTCACATACCTGTTTCAATCTACGATACATTCTAAACTCTTTAAAAGGTGAGAACCACTTTGTTCTTGGATGATGCATTACTTGCTCTGCACTATGAGACGAGTCAAGATTAGGTTCAAACAAAACACAATGTGGAACAATTAAATATGGAGATGGCGATATCCCTACATTAGGTCCCTCCAATCTTTCTCTACCCCCCTTCTTACGACCTATTGAATCTTCAAAATTAATCACATATCCAGACATATTCATTTCTGGAATACTATGAAAAGATACAACCATTACTTGATAATAATTAAATTTTAAAATAGTTGATTTTTGATCATTAGTTAGAAGATCCAAACACAAGGTATAAAACCCATCACTATTAACACGAAAAGTATTTTTAGATAAATAAACAAATTGCATTGAAGCTGTAACTATCTTCTCCTTTGAACGCCATTTAGGTTTCCTCCGAGGAAAGTACTTCCTTTTTCGAGGAACAAACTTCCTTCTTCGATACATCTTGAACAGTAAATAATACACGTCACTCCGATGCAACACCGACGATAAGACTGAAGTTTAAACAATTTGTGGATCTATTTATAGATTCTCATTACGTCATGTTATGACAAGAATCCTATCCCCTTAGAATCAACCTCATGGTGCTCCTTGTCACTATGCGAAAATTGTTCAGGATTATCTAAATGGACGTTTTCCAAATTGCTGGATCGGACGCGGAAGCAACAGACCTTGTGTTGCGAGATGACCAGATTTAACCCCTTTAGATTTCTTTGCATGGGGCTTTATCGAGTCGCACGTCTATCAGACGAAGATTACGAGCCTTGAAAACTTACGTACACGTATACGAACTGTGCATGGATACTTGACTCTGCTTTCAATTGTTAAATGTCAAACTTTGCTTCGCACCCGTAATCAATAGTGGCTACATGATGTAATTAATGGCTACATGACGTTCTCTCTCTCTAAATTCTCAGTAGGAGACATATCACATTACTTTGCCTTCCCCTTCCTCAACTCTAAATCTGTCCGATGACTCAACCACGCATTATGAGACCATCTGTTTTATCTATCCCCAAATAGAAGCAGGCAGGCAAATTGGGCTAGGTAATACTAAGCCCAATTTGCCTCTGGTGGGGGAAAAATTTGCTTCGAGATATAAGTAGAATTTTCCTCGGGATGTGAAAAATTTCAATTGTTTATTTCTTTATTGTTTTATACCATACAGCTTTACGTAAAATACAATACGATTAACATATGTAAATGCATACTCATTTTTATTAGATCCTTCAGGGGTATATTTACCAACATAAATACGACCTAATAGTTTAGATAAATCATTTGTAGATATTTTAATTAAAGTATTAGGGAATTGGGCAGTTACTTGTTCACCTAATTCACATACCTGTTTCAATCTACGATACATTCTAAACTCTTTAAAAGGTGAGAACCACTTTGTTCTTGGATGATGCATTACTTGCTCTGCACTATGAGACGAGTCAAGATTAGGTTCAAACAAAACACAATGTGGAGCAATTAAATATGGAGATGGCGATATCCCTACATTAGGTCCCTCCAATCTTTCCCTACCCCCCTTCTTACGACCTATTGAATCTTCAAAATTAATCACATATCCAGACATATTCATTTCGGGAATACTATGAAAAGATACACCCGTTACTTGATAATAATTAAATTTTAAAATAGTTGATTTTTGATCATTAGTTAGAAGATCCAAACACAAGGTATAAAACCCATCACTATTAACACCAAAAGTATTTTTAGATAAATAAACAAATTGCATTGAAGCTGTAACTATCTTCTCCTTTGAACGCCATTTAGGTTTCCTCCGAGGAACGTACTTCCTTTTTCAGGAACAAACTTCCTTCTTCGATACATCTTGAACAGTAAATAATACACGTCACTCCGATGCAACACCGACGATAAGACTGAAGTTTAAACAATTTGTGGATCTATTTATAGATTCTCATTACGTCATGTTATGACAAGAATCCTATCCCCTTAGAATCAACCTCATGGTGCTCCTTGTCACTATGCCAACATTGTTCAGGATTATCTAAATGGACGTTTTCCAAATCGCTGGATCGGACGCGGAAGCAACAGACCTTGTGTTGGGAGATGACCAGATTTAACCCCTTTAGATTTCTTTGCATGGGGCTTTATCGAGTCGCACGTCTATCAGACGAAGATTACGAGTCTTGAAAACTTACGTACACGTATACGAACTGTGCATGGATACTTGACTCTGCTTTCAATTGTTAAATGTCCAACTTTGCTTCGCACCCGTAATCAATAGTGGCTACATGATGTAATTAATGGCTACATGACGTTCTCTCTCTCTAAATTCTCAGTAGGAGACATATCACATTACTTTGCCTTCCCCTTCCTCAACTCTAAATCTGTCCGATGACTCAACCACGCATTATGAGACCATCTGTTTTATCTATCCCGAAACAGAAGCAGGCAGGCAAATTGGGCTAGGTAATACTAAGCCCTATTTGCCTCTGGTGGGGGAAAAATTTCCTTCGAGATATAAATAGAATTTTCCTCGGGATGTGAAAAATTTCAATTGTTTATTTCTTTATTCTTTTATACCATACAGCTTTACGTAAAATACAATACGATTAACATATGTAAATGCATACTCATTTTTATTAGATCCTTCAGGGGTATATTTACCAACATAAATACGAGCTAATGGTTTAGATAAATCATTTGTAGATATTTTAATTAAAGTATTAGGGAATTGGGCAGTTACTTGTTCACCTAATTCACATACCTGTTTCAATCTACGATACATTCTAAACTCTTTAAAAGGTGAGAACCACTTTGTTCTTGGATGATGCATTACTTGCTCTGCACTATGAGACGAGTCAAGATTAGGTTCAAACAAAACACAATGTGGAACAATTAAATATGGAGATGGCGATATCCCTACATTAGGTCCCTCCAATCTTTCTCTACCCCCCTTCTTACGACCTATTGAATCTTCAAAATTAATCACATATCCAGACATATTCATTTCTGGAATACTATGAAAAGATACACCCATTACTTGATAATAATTAAATTTTAAAATAGTTGATTTTTGATCATTAGTTAGAAGATCCAAACACAAGGTATAAAACCCATCACTATTAACACGAAAAGTATTTTTAGATAAATAAACAAATTGCATTGAAGCTTTAACTATCTTCTCCTTTGAACGCCATTTAGGTTTCCTCCGAGGAAAGTACTTCCTTTTTCGAGGAACAAACTTCCTTCTTCGATACATCTTGAACAGTAAATAATACACGTCACTCCGATGCAACACCGACGATAAGACTGAAGTTTAAACAATTTGTGGATCTATTTATAGATTCTCATTACGTCATGTTATGACAAGAATCCTATCCCCTTAGAATCAACCTCATGGTGCTCCTTGTCACTATGCGAAAATTGTTCAGGATTATCTAAATGGACGTTTTCCAAATTGCTGGATCGGACGCGGAAGCAACAGACCTTGTGTTGCGAGATGACCAGATTTAACCCTTTAGATTTCTTTGCATGGGGCTTTATCGAGTCGCACGTCTATCAGACGAAGATTACGAGCCTTGAAAACTTACGTACACGTATACGAACTGTGCATGGATACTTGACTCTGCTTTCAATTGTTAAATGTCAAACTTTGCTTCGCACCCGTAATCAATAGTGGCTACATGATGTAATTAATGGCTACATGACGTTCTCTCTCTCTAAATTCTCAGTAGGAGACATATCACATTACTTTGCCTTCCCCTTCCTCAACTCTAAATCTGTCCGATGACTCAACCACGCATTATGAGACCATCTGTTTTATCTATCCCCAAACAGAAGCAGGCAGGCAAATTGGGCTAAGTAATACTAAGCCCAATTTGCCTCTGGTGGGGGAAAAATTTGCTTCGAGATATAAATAGAATTTTCCTCGGGATGTGAAAATTTCAATTGTTTATTTCTTTATTGTTTTATACCATACAGCTTTACGTAAAATACAATACGATTAACATATGTAAATGCATACTCATTTTTATTAGATCCTTCAGGGGTATATTTACCAACATAAATACGACCTAATGGTTTAGATAAATCATTTGTAGATATTTTAATTAAAGTATTAGGGAATTGGGCAGTTACTTGTTCACCTAATTCACATACCTGTTTCAATCTACGATACATTCTAAACTCTTTAAAAGGTGAGAACCACTTTGTTCTTGGATGATGCATTACTTGCTCTGCACTATGAGACGAGTCAAGATTAGGTTCAAACAAAACACAATGTGGAACAATTAAATATGGAGATGGCGATATCCCTACATTAGGTCCCTCCAATCTTTCCGTACCCCCCTTCTTACGACCTATTGAATCTTCAAAATTAATCACATATCCAGACATATTCATTTCGGGAATACTATGAAAAGATACACCCGTTATTTGATAATAATTAAATTTAAAAATAGTTGATTTTTGATCATTAGTTAGAAGATCCAAACACAAGGTATAAAACCCATCACTATTAACACCAAAAGTATTTTTAGATAAATAAACAAATTGCATTGAAGCTGTAACTATCTTCTCCTTTGAACGCCATTTAGGTTTCCTCTGAGGAACGTACTTCCTTTTTCGAGGAACAAACTTCCTTCTTCGATACATCTTGAACAGTAAATAATACACGTCACTCCGATGCAACACCGACGATAAGACTGAAGTTTAAACAATTTGTGGATCTATTTATAGATTCTCATTACGTCATGTTATGACAAGAATCCTATCCCCTTAGAATCAACCTCATGGTGCTCCTTGTCACTATGCCAAAATTGTTCAGGATTATCTAAATCAGTGGTTCTTAACCGAATGGGGGCGCGCCCCCCTAGAAACAGGAATTTCTCTAATTGTATTTGTTATTCTCTTAACGAGAGCATGGGATAATATTGAGAAGTTATTGAGAATGTTATTTTGATTGAAGGGGGGCGTGGAGGGAAGGACCAATTCCTAGAGGGGGCATGGTAGTTAAAAGGTTAAGAACCACTGATCTAAATGGACGTTTTCCAAATCGCTGGATCGGACGCGGAAGCAACAGACCTTGTGTTGCGAGATGACCAGATTTAACCCCTTTAGATTTCTTTGCATGGGGCTTCATCGAGTCGCACGTCTATCACACGAAGATTACGAGTCTTGAAAACTTACGTACACGTATACGAACTGTGCATGGATACTTGACTCTGCTTTCAATTGTTAAATGTCCAACTTTGCTTCGCACCCGTAATCAATAGTGGCTACATGATGTCATTAATGGCTACATGACGTTCTCTCTCTCTAAATTCTCAGTAGGAGACATATCACATTACTTTGCCTTCCCCTTGCTCAACTCTAAATCTGTCCGATGACTCAACCACGCATTATGAGACCATCTGTTTTATCTATCCCCAAATAGAAGCAGGCAGGCAAATTGGGCTAGGTAATACTAAGCCCAATTTGCCTCTGGTGGGAAAAATTTGCTTCGAGATATAAATAGAATTTTCCTCGGGATGTGAAAATTTCAATTGTTTATTTCTTATTGTTTTATAGCATACAGCTTTACGTAAAATACAATACGATTAACATATGTAAATCTACTCATTTTTATTAGATCCTTCAGGGGTATATTTACCAACATAAATACGACCTAATGGTTTAGATAAATCATTTGTAGATATTTTAATTAAAGTATAGGGAATTGGGCAGTTACTTGTTCACCTAATTCACATACCTGTTTCAATCTACGATACATTCTAAACTCTTTAAAAGGTGAGAACCACTTTGTTCTTGGATGATGCATTACTTGCTCTGCACTATGAACGAGTCAAGATTAGGTTCAAAAAAACACAATGTGGAACAATTAAATATGGAGATGGCGATATCCTACATTAGGTCCCTCCAATCTTTCTCTACCCCCCTTCTTACGACCTATTGAATCTTCAAAATTAATCACATATCCAGACATATTCATTTCGGAATACTATGAAAGATACACCCATTACTTGATAATAATTAAATTTTAAAATAGTTGATTTTTGATCATTAGTTAGAAGATCCAAACACAAGGTATAAAACCATCACTATTAACACGAAAGAATTTTAGATAAATAAACAAATTGCATTGAAGCTGTAACTATCTTCTCCTTTGAACGCCATTTAGGTTTCCTCCGAGGAAAGTACTTCCTTTTCGGGAACAAACTTCCTTCTTCGATACATCTTGAACAGTAAATAATACACGTCACTCCGATGCAACACCGACGATAAGACTGAAGTTTAACAATTTGTGGATCTATTTATAGATTCTCATTACGTCATGTTATGACAAGAATCCTATCCCTTAGAATCACCTCATGGTGCTCCTTGTCACTATGCGAAAATTGTTCAGGATTATCTAAATGGACGTTTTCCAAATGCTGGATCGGACGCGGAAGCAACAGACCTTGTGTTGCGAGATGACCAGATTTAACCCCTTTAGATTTCTTTGCATGGGGCTTTATCGAGTCGCACGTCTATCAGACGAAGATTACGAGCCTTGAAAACTTACGTACACGTATACGACTGTGCATGGATACTTGACTCTGCTTTCAATTGTAAATGTCAAACTTTGCTTCGCACCCGTAATCAATAGTGGCTACATGATGTAATTAATGGCTACATGACGTTCTCTCTCTCTAAATTCTCAGTAGGAGACATATCACATTACTTTGCCTTCCCCTTCCTCAACTCTAAATCTGTCCGATGACTCAACCACGCATTATGAGACCATCTGTTTTATCTATCCCCAAACAGAAGCAGGCAGGCAAATTGGGCTAAGTAATACTAAGCCCAATTTGCCTCTGGTGGGGGAAAAATTTGCTTCGAGATATAAATAGAATTTTCCTCGGGATGTGAAAAATTTCAATTGTTTATTTCTTTATTGTTTTATACCATACAGCTTTACGTAAAATACAATACGATTAACATATGTAAATGCATACTATTTTTATTAGATCCTTCAGGGGTATATTTACCAACATAAATACGACCTAATGGTTTAGATAAATCATTTGTAGATATTTTAATTAAAGTATTAGGGAATTGGGCAGTTACTTGTTCACCTAATTCACATACCTGTTTCAATCTACGATACATTCTAAACTCTTTAAAAGGTGAGAACCACTTTGTTCTTGGATGAGGCATTACTTGCTCTGCACTATGAGACGAGTCAAGATTAGGTTCAAACAAAACACAATGTGGAACAATTAAATATGGAGATGGCGATATCCCTACATTAGGTCCCTTCAATCTTTCCTACCCCCCTTCTTACGACCTATTGAATCTTCAAATTAATCACATATCCAGACATATTCATTTCGGGAATACTATGAAAAGATACACCCGTTACTTGATAATAATTAAATTTAAAATAGTTGATTTTTGATCATTAGTTAGAAGATCCAAACACAGGTATAAAACCCATCACTATTAACACAAAAGTATTTTTAGATAAATAAACAAATGCATTGAAGCTGTAACTATCTTCTCCTTTGAACGCCATTTAGGTTTCCTCCGAGAACGTACTTCCTTTTTCGAGGAACAAACTTCCTTCTTCGATACATCTTGAACAGTAAATAATACACGTCACTCCGATGCAACACCGACGATAAGACTGAAGTTTAAACAATTTGTGGATCTATTTATAGATTCTCATTACGTCATGTTATGACAAGAATCCTATCCCTTAGAATCAACCTCATGGTGCTCCTTGTCACTATGCCAAAATTGTTCAGGATTATCTAAATCAGTGGTTCTTACCGATGGGGGCGCGCCCCTAGAAACAGGAATTTCTCTAATGTATTTGTTATTCTCTTAACGAGAGCATGGGATATAATATTGAGAAGTTATTGATAATGTTATTTTGATTGAAGGGGGGCGTGGAGGGAAGGACCAATTCCTAGAGGGGCATGGTAGTAAAAGGTTAAGAACCACTGATCTAAATGGACGTTTTCCAAATCGCTGGATCGGCGCGGAAGCAACAGACCTTGTGTTGCGAGATGACCAGATTAACCCTTTAGATTTCTTGCATGGGGCTTCATCGAGTCGCACGTCTATCACACGAAGATTACGAGTCTTGAAAACTTACGTACCAGTATACGAACTGTGCATGGATACTTGACTCTGCTTTCAATTGTTAAATGTCCAACTTTGCTTCGCACCCGTAATCAATAGTGGCTACATGATGTCATTAATGGCTACATGACGTTTCTCTCTCTAAATTCTCAGTAGGACATTCACATTACTTTGCCTTCCCCTTGCTCAACTCTAAATCTGTCCGATGACCCAACCACGCATTATGAGACCATCTGTTTATCTATCCCCAAATAGAAGCAGCAGGCAAATTGGGCTAGGTAATACTAAGCCCAATTTGCCTCTGGTGGGAGGAAAAATTTGCTTCGAGATATAAGTAGAATTTTCCTCGGGATGTGAAAAATTTCATTGTTTATTTCTTTATTGTTTTATAACCATACAGCTTTACGTAAAATACAATACGATTAACATATGTAAATGCATACTCATTTTTATTAGATCCTTCAGGGGTATATTTACCAACATAAATACGACCTAATGGTTTAGATAAATCATTGTAGATATTTTAATTAAAGTATTAGGGAATTGGGCAGTTACTTGTTCACCTAATTCACATACCTGTTTCATCTACGATACATTCTAAACTCTTAAAAGAAGTGAGAACCACTTTGTTCTTTGGATGATGCATTACTTGCTCTGCACTATGAGACGAGTAAGATTAGGTTCAAACAAACACAATGTGGAGCAATTAAATATGGAGATGGCGATATCCCTACATTAGGTCCCTCCAATCTTTCCCTACCCCCCTTCTTACGACCTTGAATCTTCAAAATTAATCACATATCCAGACATATTCATTTCGGGAATACTATGAAAATACACCCGTTACTTGATAATAATTAAATTTTAAAATAGTTGATTTTTGATCATTAGTTAGAAGATCCAAACACAAGGTATAAAACCATCACTGTTTAACACCAAAAGTATTTTTAGATAAATAAACAAATTGCATTGAAGCTGTAACTATCTTCTCC